>VUQJ01031789.1:0-16244 GCA_015108635.1 Andinoacara biseriatus | reverse complement strand
GAAGCTCTCTTTGGGCAGTTTCACTCTCCCGGTGATGTCACTGAACTTGGGGTAGGTTAAACCCGTAATTCCCCAGTTGCCCACCAGAGCGAGCCGAGTCTGGTTCTCATACTACAGATGGAGAGAAGGGGGGCAGGCTGGGGTCAGGGGCTGACATTTTTAAAGCCAATAGTTGTGGACTTTTTTTGAGACTTTAACCTAGTTGTTCAAAGGATGACTTCTTACCGTCTCAGCAAAGACAGACAGTTTTCCTTCAGTGTATTCGTTGAAGTGTTTGACATCAGCGGACAATCCAAACCAAACTTTGACCCTCAGCTGACCGGGAAGTTTGGCTTCTCCGATGCTACCCTGTGGGTGCTGCACAGCAAACACATACAGCCGGTCGATATGTTAAGAATAAGATTTTACAGGTGGAATGTCCTCTGATCTTACTCGACTGTGTGTGCGTACCTTAAGAAAGACAGTCTGCAGCTGACCGCAGTGTTTCCCGCAGTGCTGCTGGGAGAAGATGACGGTGTGTGCTGGGATGCGGTGGTACGCCACCCTGCGGTCGCCCTGCAGCATCCATATCACAATGTCTGGAAGACTGTTCTGGGGCTGGAAGAGGGACACGGAGAGAAAGACAGGGAAAGAGGGGATCAGTTGTAATTAGTTTTCTTAATAAAAGGATCATTTCATGTCCAGCCACACACATACACACGCTAATTTATCCTTAAACAAGTGTGGCGTGTTTCCCATTTCATGCATTATGCTGCTTTTTTCACACACAAAACCATCCATCCATTTTCTTCCACTTATCCAGGCCCAGATCGAGGGGGCAGCAGCCTAAGCAGAGAAGCCCAGACCTCCCTCTCCCCAGCCACCTCCTCCAGGTCATCTGGGGGAACACCGAGGCGTTTCCAGGCAAACTGAGAGATATAACCTCTCCAGCGGTCTACCCGGGTCCTCCTCCCGGTAAGGACATGCCAAGAGGCACCCAGGAAGCATCCTCGTCAGATGCCCAAACTACCTCAACTGACTCCTTTCGATGTGGAGGATTAGTGGGTCTACTTTGAGCCCTTCTCCACTGACTGCACTCCTCACCCTATCTGTAAGGGAGAGGCCATTTCTACCCAAAGCTCATGACCAGGGTTGAGTTTAGGGATGTAGATCAACCAGTAAACCTGCAGTTTCGCTTTTACGCTCCGCTCTCTCTTCACCACAACAGACTGGTGCAGCGTTCGCATCCCTCCAGCCGCAGCCCCAATCCGTCTGTCAATCTCCCGCTACCTTTTCCCCTCACTTGTGAACAAAATCCAACAAACAAAAAAACCAAATGGAATTAACAACACTAACAATTCTGATTTTCCTTCCCATGATGCATCCTCCTCATCACCACTGAATAGAAATAAATACATTACACTTGCTGAAATCACGAAAGTGATTCTGAAGAATGGTTCACTGCAGCCCACACTTATTTTTGATGTTAGTATTGTGATGGTACCATTTCTTCAACTTTTTTTTTTTAACATTGTGTAGTGGTTTGTCATATGCTGTGCCAAGACAGTAGGGGGGAGACCAGGCAGGCAGACACAGTTTGAAGGTGATTTATTGTTAATGAAAATCCCGGTAAACAAAAGTAAGGTGGTTGAATCCAAAGCCTCAAAACCAGTGAGGCAAACAGTCAAATAACTGCAAATTATTTTAACTATAAATATCTCCTCAAGCCGTGAGCCATTATTTTGAATTTAAATTTCTGAGTGAAAATACTTCATGTAGCTTGCTTTTTTACCCATTAATTGTTTCCCCTGAAACCAAAGATCACCTCAAATAACATTTTAAGTAAACACTTGAATTTATTATAATGTAAGACCAACAAAAGGTGAAGCCTCGTATTGTGTAAATGTTTGATATGATTGCTTAAAAATGACTCAGATGAGTAACTGATTATCACATCAGTTGCTGAAAAGTTTCTATAACCTTTCGAAGCTCTAGAAGTTCCCTTTGTTCTCTTACACCCACCAGACATGAAGAGTTTCTAACTCAAACCGAAGAAATTAATTTAAAACGCACCTCCTCAGCCATCGTCCTCAGCCTGTTGGCCCAGTCCTCAGCCTGCTCCAGCACCGTGGACAGCTCCGTCTCCTGACCGTGTTTGAGAGCCAGCGCCGCCGCGACGATCTGCTGCAGGTGGAGGGTTCGAACGTGCCGCAGCGAGCGATCCAGAGGCGTCGCACACTGCCACTGGTCCAGAGAGGGCAGCTCCTCACTGGGAAAGGACAGCAACAGAGATGGAAACAAAGCATGGCAAGAAATGAAGAGAAGTGCAACATCAACTATGTGAAGTCATGGGGATAATGATGTGTGCAGCATGTGCAGGATTATAAAATAAAAAATTTCCACATTTAAACAGAAAGACTGTAATAAAAACAGTCTGAAGAATTATGTATTTGTGAGCACTCTGTGACTGTTAAATAGACAATACTATGAAGTTGAGATTGATGCATTTATATGAACTCATCTGAATGCAGACAGCTGCCAAGATAGAGATTGTTTTAAGTATTTTATGTTCTTATGTGGATAATTTAGCCTGTAGCAATCTTTCATAACAGGAATGTACATATAAAGGTAAGAACGGCTCAGTGACATCTGATAACCTGGAAATTTAAAGCTTACATGTCCTCATTTCTAAATCAGATATTGGATCTGTAGACAATGTGAAGCTTTATTTTTTCATATTGTAAAACATCCTGCAAAAAAAAAGAAGTACACTACTAAGCAGGTTAATTCATTATATTGTGGTGAGTTCACAGTAAAGCTTTGTGCTGGACTCTGTGCAGCCGTGGTGCTCATGGTCAGAGTTTGGTCGCATCAAGTGTAGGAGGGATAAAAAAGTGTAGCTGATGATGCTGAGATTCATTCACCGAAGTTAAATACCCCTGGTGTAGAGGATGGAAATCAGCTAAGATAGCTTGTGAAATACTGGGTTACATCTTTTTTAATTCAGTTCATCCACACAGCAGTAAACCTCAGAGCAGCAGCAGCAGGTCAGCTGATCACAGCCTGCACACCAACATCATTTACTGGAGCTCACAGTTTGTGTCCTACAGAACAGATTCAAGCTGAGTGCATTCATTCAAATTAAAATTGAGACTGGAATAACATTTGTATTCTTGTGAAATATTATTTTATATTATTATATTGATATATGGGTATATCAATATACCGGTTTCCTCCCACAGTCCAAAGACATGCACTTACTGGGGTTAGGTTAACTGGCCACACTAAATTGCCCACAGGTGTGAATGTGAGCGTGAATGGTTGTCTGTCTCTCTGTGTTGGCCCTGCGACAGGCTGGTGACCTGTACAGGGTGTACCCTGCCTCTCACCCTATGTCAGCTGGGATAGGCTCCAGCCCCCCCGCAACCATAAACAGGATAAGTGGAAGTGGATGGATGGATGGATGGACAGTTAGCTTTGCACAAAAGAAACGTCCTCCAAAGAGCTACTTTTACTTTCTTACTTTGAGTACATTTCAGAGCCTGTACTTTTTTACTTTTCCTTATGCAAAGAAGTTGATCCAGTACTTCAGCTTTTACCAGTCTTTTTTTAAACACAAGTATGTGTACTTCTACTTAAGTAAAGAATGTCTGTACTTCTGCCACCTCTGTCATCTGTGTCTACCTGCAGTCTGTGATGACCTGATCCAGCAGCTCAACCACTCTGAGCTCCACCTCCTCCAGGTCGCTGGCTGCCTTCACTTCCAGCTGCACCCGCTGTAGGTTCGCCTCCTGGACACACAAACCCGTTCATACAGTTAAAGCTCTGCATGCAAATTTAAAACACGCTGTGTGAAGTTTTGATTTCATTTACTAAGAATGAATTTTCTTATTTCTGTTTACACAACTATCATATTATATGTTTACATGTTGATATATTTAAAAAAAAAAAAAATAAATCTACAACTCAAGTGAGTCCAGAGTACAGATGGATGCACATTAGTTTGCCCACCAGCCTGTCTATGATAGCCAGCAGCATGTTGAGAGCCTCAATCCTTGGCTTGACATCCTCCCACTGTGAGGAGAGGACAACTACTGGCTTAACATTTCCCCATGGGAGATAGTAGTAGTGGCAACCTGGAACGCACACATTTAAAAAACACACACACACACACATTTTTAAATAGGCAGTAAGAATTAGGGACATTGCTGTCATTACAATTAAATGTTTTAGCTCTTTAAAAGAGGCGTCCATTATTGGTGTGGCAGGTGCATTGATGCAACACGGGCATTAAAGAAGGTCTATAGTAGCAACTGAGAGAAGACGCCTTAGGACCTTAAAAATGTCTATATCCATGTACATCAGTATCTATCATCTTAGTATCATCTTAGTTTCTCATATTTGCTTGAAGTGCCTGTACACATTACACATTACACCAGTCGCAGCCTGATATTTGAGCTCTGACTCACCGTCAAACACTGCCCTGCTAAATTGGGTGGTGGAGGCCAGAGGCAGGCAGGTGTAGTCGAACTTGTTGCCATAATTGCCAATGCTGACTTCAAACTGGATGGCGTCATCAACGTCCTGGAGGAGCGTGGCCGAGTAAAATGCAACGAAGAGCGAGAACTTCCTCTTCCTGAGAAACTTCTGCAAGACAGAAAGAGAGTTTGTGAAGAGCGGGGGTCTATCTATCAATGTACCTATCTAGGATCAAGTCCTCCATCTCTCCCACCTCCACCACCAAAAGATCATCTGCCGGTATGTCTTCAGTTTTCTGCTCCGGCTTGTCCACCAGCTTTGTGGTTACTTCCAGTAAAACTCGGCCTCGGTATGCGACACCCTCTCCCTGATGGAAAGGAAGTGGGACAGAGGCTGGCATTGTCACAGTTTACCATTGTAAACCCATTCTGTGTAGATACCCCCAAAACCAGTCTACCACCCCCATTTAAAGATATCAAAGACTGCACATACTGTAAAATATGCCACTGTGACATCACTCCTCAGTTAGTGAGTCCTTGAACTGAACATTTTGATCAACACTATCCTGGTATCATGTGATAGAGAATAGGCCTTACCAAAAGCATACCCTGCCCTGTCCCCCTTAAATGGGCCCACAGTTTACAAAATGAACATTAGAAAATGAAAAATTACTTTTCCCAAGTTAAGAGCCTCATGGGGGTCATTGAAGGTGGTGAACTCTCTGGGGCTGCCGTACAGGTTGACAAAACACGGGCCAAACGTCGGCAGGAAACCAAGACTGTCATCAACTGTAAGGACATAAAATGGAGACAAAGTTGTATTATAAATGGGTCAAGATGTAGAGGTGTGATTAAAATCAAGAAGGTATGATGAAATGCAATGAAATTATTTAACTGATGAATCAGGATCAGGTGTTTTCTATATTTCTCCAGAATTTAGCCATGATTGAAACAGATTTGAGTTTAGAGAAGAGAACAGACATCACAGCAACGCAGCGACACAGTGGAACTGACTGCTGAACTCTTTCACACAAAAGCATTACAGAGAGGATGGTGGACGTACTGCCAGAGTGGACGCTCCGTGGAGTCACGTCATCTGAATGCGTAGAGAGGAAGGATGGTTCAGAATCACAGAAAGAGAGGAAACAGATGTCTTTGAACGCCACTCAAACTCAAGCCTCAAACACAACACCCAAAACACTCAGTGCAAGTTCAGCTTAGCTTGTTTGAAGTGCGTGACTTGAAACAAGACGGACAACCAGGAAAAAATTACGGCAGAAAAAGTACTTCATAGAAAATACCGTGAAAAAATCTTTAGTAAGTCTATGAAAGACGGAACATTTTTTACAACAATAATTTTCTTTTGAAAAATTTGACTATTGCTGCCAGAAGTGGCATTGACACTACATTTTATTTGTGACCCACTATGTCAGATTTGGAGGGAAATCTGGTGGATGGCCTTACAGCATGAAACAGGAAATTGCTCACCCTTACTGGCAACAGAGAAGATAATGAAAGGAGGAAATACTGATGAAAAACATAGGGGTGAGTGGATCGCTTCTAACCGAAGATGCACACAACCACCAAAGTCCTCTTTCGAAGCCTTTACTTGAGATTTTGGCTGTCGCCATCTTGGTTTTTAAAAACCAGGTGTCATGAGGAGTGAGGTGGACCTGACTCGGGAACTGAGGACTGGCTCTAAAGCATACCCTTTGTTATAGTCTATACCGTCTAACTCATCAGGAAAGCATTTACTGAGGTCATAAATCAAGTGTGCAATGGAGTGATTTCTTCACGCTCTTTATACATCCTGATTTTTTCATAATTTGAGAAGTCGCCTCCTGCTGGCCATTGGAAAGAATGCAGATTTAAGGCACTTCCACCTTGACTTCACTTTTCAGACCTGCATGGGTTGAAAATAATTTATTCTGCATGTTTCATTGCTAAAATATTACTTCTTTCTGGTTTGCCTTATTCAGGGTATGGTTAAGATTACGCGTCATTATTCATGTATTCCAGACAAAGAAGAAATAACATTAATCACAGGCAATGAGCTGCATCTTCTCTTTTTCTGCATTCACACAAACATTACCGAGTTAGTATTCATGCACGTCAGTGAAGAAACATCCATGCACTATCTATGTAGGGCCTGCACCACTTGCAAGTTTCGGTGGTTCGAGACAGTTCAAAATTTCAAAGAAAAATCTAAAAATGTGAAAGCCACTAAAATGCTAAAACACTATACGGTCGTCAGCTATAAAGTGATGCACTGGGTTAAAGTGGTCTATTTTAGAGCTGCACAGTCTTGATGGTTTACCTTCAACACAGTCATAATCTCAGTTTCAATATTGTCAATAATGATGTTTATGAACATAACTGAAACATTCTTCTATGCACAATAAAGTGGAAAACCCATATTGTAAGGCCTTCCCCACATATTCAAAACCAACTTATCCAGCACAGCTGCTGTCAGTGCACACAGTCACCGAGTTTAGCACTCATTTCATCACAGACAGAGTGGAAGAACCGCACCACCTCAGATGTTTGGTTTTCACCTCCAGCTGTTCAGGTTCAAGTAAACGTGCGAGCAAATGGTGTAAATATCACACGCACGCATCGGGCTCTGAGAAATGTCAGAAGTTGTTTGAAGTCACGTCTGAAAGATGCATCTTAGACTTAACTGTTTGGATGAAGTACACACTGATCAAACTTAGATTCCTGAACTGATACGTTATAAAATAAAAATAAAAGATCTCTTGAATAACGCTCATGTTCGATCTATAGCACTGTGTTAACTTTGACAGTGTTGTTTTACAGTGCAGTACAGCAACTTAAGCTTAAGTGGCAATGGCCGGAGAAAGACTTATATGTAAACCTCTAAAACAGGTTGGGCAGTTCCCTAATACGTTATTTGGCAGATGAAAGTGTGCTTTTAGACAGTGTGATGGAAACATTTCAAACTGTGTGGTTATGACTGGATGTCACTAATCAAACCAGCTATCAACACTCCAGTCCAGTCCAAACCCAGCCTGAACCAGTCTAAACAGAACTGGTCAGGTAGAGTTCCAGTTCCAACTGGTTTCGACTAGTTACTCACCATCTAACTCTCCTCCGGGGGCGGAGATCTTGGACATACAGATGTGGGTGGTGCCGACAACATCGTTGTGACTGACTCTGTCCCTGAAATGAGAAGGTCATAGAAGAATCCAAAGATCTTACACGTTAATTTAAAATCAAAAGGTGACATAATGTGAAAACTGATCTTGTACATTGGGGAGGGAGCTTTATATGCGGACGCCCTGTTGCAAACCTCTCGAGCAGAGGTCAGTAATTAATTTTCCCAAGGAGCCACATCCCAAGGTGCAGCCCTGCACAACAGCCCCAGTTTCTCATGTGGCCCCTTTAAAAATGAATTAATAACCTCTGCTCGAGAGGTTTGCAACCACTAATATGTGGACAGGGCGTCCGCATATAAAGCTCATTAGAAATCATGCAGGTGACGGTGGTTCATGAGTGGACACATATTTACCACCCTGTCCTACATCAATCAACAGCATCTTTTGCTCCCATTGGACAATGCCTCAATGAATGCCCTCAAAGTTCAAATTTTAACTCTGGTTCCACCCACTTTGTATTGCTAATGGTTACTTTGCCTGTGGTGACTACATGGCTGCTAACTGTGCTAATGTACGTCCCCTGTAGGTCACAGTTGAAAAGGTTGAAAAGGGAGGTGCAGAAGGAGAGGCGTGCTTTAAAAAGGCTCCTAGAATGAGACTGAAGTCCAGTAAGGTACATAAAAACTTTGAGCTCGCAGTGGCTGCCCGCTGAGGCGCAGTTTCATAATCTCTGAACAGGAGCAAATTTGCATATATCCACGCCTCGTTCATTTTTTTTAAAGAGGTCCGTTTGTTCTAAATGTACATAAATTTCATGCAAAATCATGAATATTTTGTTAAGTTTGATGAACCAAAATAAAAAAACGACACATCAGCCAGGATTCACCAGTCGAGAATTCTGATCCTCATCTTCTCACACATGGAGGGAAACTGGGAAGAAGAAGAAGGGGAAAAACATGCAGTTTATAATGATAATAAAAGCACACTTTCTTGGTCCAACAATTAAGTTGCATAAAAATGTGTGTCCATATTGTCTGTCTGTATTTCTCACTCTAATAGGCATGGCCAGGCTCTGATTCCACTGTGGATTGGCATTCTTCTCCAAAATCTTAGTGCAGACCTGAAAAACAAACAATCCACTTTTTTTTTTTTTGCAATTTTCTTTTGCTGGTTGTGGAATAACAATATTTATAGTCAATATAATTGATTTCTATAAAGTCATATGCACCGTTTTGCCAGCAAAGTGAATCTCCACCAGGGGATCCACCAAGTTCTTCCTGTTGCTATCAAACCCAAGAATCTGCCTCATCCCATCCATGAAGGCATCATCCACTTCGGACATAAAAACAAATTAATCACTCAATCTCTATTTTTCAAGCACATGAAATAAGCATAGCCAAACAGCGAAGGCTCACTCTGAGGCAGGTCTTCAGCTCTGAAGATCCTCAGAGTGAACGTGGCTCCTCTCAGAGACAAACCGGCAGGCCTCAACAGATTTGATTCGATGTCCTCTTTATCCTCCACACACTCACGTTTATCAGCCTGGAAACAGATTCAAGTACAAATACCCACTCATCATAATGCATTAAAAGAAGACCAGGTGCGCAGAAAGAGTGCAGCCATAAAAAAAAATGAAATGACCCATGTTTGTGACTTAATTAACCTCATAGGTTTTTAACTCTTGTGTCCTCAACTACTAAGGATACGGAAATGAGACTCACCGGTGGCTCATCTCCAGCTGCTAAGACGAACAAGCTGACCTTCAGGTAACCTTTGACCCCGGCAGAGAGGTCATCGGGGTCACAGAGCAGCAGCCATTTCCTCAAGAAGCAGTGCCCTGTAGAGAAGGGAGAAAGAGAGAGAGATTTAAAGCCAGAAGGTTGTAGCTTAAGAATAAACAATAGCTGTTTTGACACATAAACGCTGGCGAAATGTTCCACAGTGGTCCTTTCTCACATGTAGCACAAAGTGGGAAATAATCAGAACAAGCTGAAACATGTAGGACTGAAAATAACAACAGAATGTGACAAAAACTGCAGTTTCTATAACAGCCACTAGAGGTGTTTCAAATGATGCTGTTCTTTTTTGATACATAATTGTTGACGGATTTAATGGGCTCCCGCTTGATTTACAGTAAGATGTCATTCTCACTGGTACCAATTTATCTTTAAATACATTTACCTTTGACTCTCCTTACAGCCAAAACTGTGGTCCAGAAAACCTGTGGGTGGTGCCTGTGCCCATCTTTTATATACAGTCTATAGTTAAGACATATTTTAATTACTGGAAATACTTCACCTACTTGCTAGTAGATACACTGGACAATTAACTGCATTAATCCCAGCGGTCACTGAGCAAAAGTCAGGGTACATCCCAGATGGGTGGCCAGGCTATTGCAGGGATAATACAGAGCCTCCTTTGCAATGAGGCAAGAGTGCTAATTGTCATTCCTCCCTGACTAAACTATCAGTCTAAAATCATTTACAGTTTAGATTTACACTGATCAATATCCAAAAATATTCACGCAAACATATACTCACTGTGCTCACTGTAGACAGTGCCCACATCCAACTGTGGAAAACAGGACAGAGAGAGATATGTTTGATTTCTTCTAATTTACAAAGCAAATTTTTCCCCAGGTTCACACCACAGTCCAATATTCATGCAAATTGTAGACCAAAGTTACAGCTCTAAGTTTGGCAGTTTACCTTGAATTCACCAATCACGGCGTCCGTTCTAAGTGAACGAGAGTTACACACCTGTCAGGCAGAAAAAGAGTTCCACTATGTTAAAAATGAGGAATGCTGATGGCGTTTAATTCCTCTGCCTCCTACACAACTCATTTATTCAATGTAAACTAATAAAAAGAAGATGAAGTTCATACTCACAGTGATGAAGATGGGTTCATCAAACAAGTCGGAGGGCGTCTCGAAGAAGTTCAGGAAGAAAGTCTGTGGAGGGAAGTAAGTGCAGGTTGAAGTCTGACTGGGAAACAACATATAAAGTTATAGTTTGAAGCAGGACAGTGCCAAAAAAGAAAGAAACATATTGGCAAAAACATTTAGTCACCTCATCAAAGACAGGGTTGTTTCCCTTTCTGATGCGGGTCCTCTTGGACTGCCCGGCAACTGCTATCTTAACAACAGGTTTAATGTTGATGCCCGGCAACTGTCGTCCCTCGATGACCCGCACACGAATCTGAGGAAGAAGACACGTGGACAGTAACACATATGGAGTATAAGCCTATATTATGCACTGCTTCACCCTCTATACTGTTTTAATGTGTCATTTTTTTTCCATTGTAACTAACCTGTATATCCTGTGGTTTGTTGGTGAGCGATTTGGGCTGACTGCTGGCTCCTCTCTTCCTCTTCCTCAACCCTCCTTGGGTGTGGTAGGATGGTGGTGAACGCTTGGGTGTCTGGGCGGTGGGAGACTCCTGGCCCGGGGGCCCCTGAGGACCGACTATCACCATGGAGCGTCCATCATCAGCTTCCTGGTCCTCTGTGGGCTCAATCATCATCATACTCTCCGTGTCCTCCTCACCCAAAGTATCCAGAGAGATCACTGCACAGAAAGTAGTCCCAGGAAGTAAATCATGGAGCAAACTGACAAAATGGAGACACTTGTTTGGTGAATGGAGACAAAAGAAGGGACATATATGTTTATTCTTCATTTATATGACAGATTATGTTACTTGTGACTGTGTCAAGCTCCACACTGGGGTTGTTATGAGGCTGAGGCTCTGCCTGGGGAGGAGGCTGGAACATTGGAGCCAATCCTGGTGGAGGGATGTAGGCAACCTGGAGGGTCAGCGTGGCCTAGAGGTGTCAGAAAACACAATTAGTAGAAGAATATGTTTTAAAGTGAGACTTTAAAAAGGTTACAACTTCGTTTGAAAACGCATTTGTACAATTCAAGTCAATTAAATTTTATTTACATAGCGCCAAATCACAACAATATTTACACTGTAAGGTGACGACCCTACAATAATATAGAGACAACTCCAACAATCAGGTGACTCCCTGTGAGTAAGAATTTGGCGACAGTGGGAAGGAAAAACTCCCTTTTAACAGGGAGAAACCTCGAGCAGAAGCAGGTTCAGGGAGGGGCAGCCATCTGTCATAACCAGCTGGGGGTGAGGGGAGGGAGACAGGACAAATGCCATGCTGTGGAAGAGAGCCAGAGCTTAATAATAACTCATGATTAAATGCAGAGTGGGGTATAAACAGTGAAAAGAGGTGAGTGAAGAAACACTCAGTGCTTCATGGGAACCCCCCAGCAGGTGCTGAGGCTGGTGTCATCTGCCACACAGAGCAGGAAAGCTAATAGCTACACTAAGCTAACGAATCCCTAAAAACACACTAAGTCAATACTGTGAATATAATTTATGTGTGATTCAACAGAGAGTGTGCTTTGCATGAAGCACGCGAAGATTACACTGTGAAATAACTTATATAGACATTTATAATCAATCCAGCGACACAGATTAAGCTAGACAAAAACACCACTGTGCTGGAACAGCAGCAGGAAGTGTTACCATACCGCGAGAGCCACTGGAGAAAGTGAAAGGATGATGGAAGAGCGGTTCAACAGCTGGGACAGTGTAAGTAACTGCGCTGGGCTTCATCCTACCCATGTTCTACTGCCCTGTCATTTAGACTGGGGTTATGCTTAGTGAGTTAAACACCCCAGTGTCACCAAAAATGATGCAAATATGGAGGTGGAAACTATCCAAAAAGACCAAAAGAGTTATTTATACCAGGGTGTAACTATGTGTTTAATGCTGTTAAATTGGGTATTTTTACTACGGGAAGTCTGTGGGTACTGACTTGCTCAAGCAGGCCATTAACTTATATTCCTCTACCCAAACTGAAAGTGGCATTAAACCCCCACCACCACTAAAGACCCTGTTTCCTGCACATTGTGATCAAGATCAGTTACCCTGTGGTAGCTGGCTTCTGCTGGTTTCCTTCAACAGGAAAAAGCAGCTTAAGTGATAAGCTGTAATGTTTCTGTAAACAAACCCATCAGACCATGTGTCTTACTTTTGGTCTACAGGTTTACAAAGACCCCATGTTCTTTGCAGCAAATGGTAAAAATGTGAATATCTTCACATTGAGTGTTGTGTCATTCTTTCTTTTTTAATTTCTTAAATCTGTCCGATTAAATCTGCGCAGCGTGATTTATGGAAGCAAACAGTTGGAATGGTAGATGCACAAATACTAAAAACAAATAGGAGGGGTTTTTTTCCCACTCCGAGTCTGTTTTTTTTTTTTTTTTTTGGTATAAGTAAGGAAAGAACACCAACAAGATGTCACACAGTGTACCCACCATACAGTGTGCGCACACGTGTGTGACATCAATCTGGTCCACTGACAGTGACAGGAAGACTTTGTTTTGGGTTCAGGAAACAAGGATGGGAAAGAGAACACTGTAGGCGTGGCCCACCAAGGTATGTGTGTGTCCACAACTTGTACATCTGCTTCTTCTTGGTCTTCTCCAGAGACCAATTTGAGTTTTAGCTCTTTTGGAAACTGAGGCTATTGGACGGGTTTTGTTTTAGGGTTGGGGTTACGCTGCTTTTTTTAGGCCATGTGTGTATTGCGTCAATGCGGGTCTCCATAGAGCAATACAAAAAAAACAATGTAAAATGAGAGGGATAAAAAACAAACAAGCAAAGGTTTCAATGTTGACCTTCAGCTGGCGGTCTTTTCTCAAAGTCTAGTCGGGGTTAAAAATAATTCCAAAATGAGCCAAAGTCACAGATGTTACATTAACATCACCTTGACGTCCTTGTTAGACTTTCTAACAAGAGAAACTTTGTGTTCAAGAATTCTTTTCCTCTGTTTATTTATTGATTATAATAAAACAAAATAATCAAAATGGAAAAAAAAGTTTCTTGAGAAGAAAAAACAAACACTCCAGTATGACTCAGACTTGCATCTGTACACATTCGTGATCACTGCTTATCCTTCCGAGTACGTATCTGACTGACAGCGCTCCTGAGTTTATGATGCTGACATCACAGACGACTGCTACTGTATGTCAAAGTGAATATTTGAACCAAACTCTGTGTGTGTGTGTGTGTGTGTGTGGGTGTGTGTGCAGAATGATGTGAAAAGATTTGATGCCATATTTATAAAATGTTTGCTCAGGTTACCTGTAAACACTCAGGACCACTTTATAAGGTACACCTGTTCAACTGCTTCTTAACACAAATATCTAATCAGCCAATCACATGGTGGCAACTCAGTGGATTTAGGCATGTAGACATGCTCAAGATGACCTGCTGAAGTTCAAACCGATCTTCAGAATGGGGGAAGAAAGGTGACTTATAACTGACTTTATATGTGGCATGGTTGTTGGTGCCAGATGGGCTACTGTGAATGTTCCAGAAACTGCTGATCTGATGGGTTTTCCCACACAACCATCTGTAGGGTTTACAGAAAATTGTCTTTAAAGGAGCAAATATTCAGTGAGCAGCAATTCTCTGGGTGAAAATGCCTTGTTGAAGTCAAAGGACAATGGACTGACTGCATCTAGCTGATAGGAAGGCAGTAGTAACTCAAATAACCACTCCAAACAAGGCTCTGAATCTATGCCATGAAGAATTAAGGCAGTTCTGAAAGCAAACAGGTGTCCAGGGCTGTCCTAACAATGTTCTGAAGCAGTGAAGTTGTCACTGATTATTGAAGTCAGATATCAAAAGAGGAAAATGGCCCTGCTCTCTAATGATCCAATTTGAGTATTTTCTACTGTGTAAACATTAAAGAAATTTAAAGATACTATCAGACATTGAAGAACTGGCTCATTGTCACTCTGTTGGCTGTAAAAATGAAAATAGCACAGAGACTAGAAACAGAAAAATGGCTTATTCCCAAAAAATCCTAAAGAATAGCTTCTGCTCACAAAGACACCAAGACTTTTAGTCCATGTTGATCTCTTCAGTTCAGATTTTCCAACAACAAAGTACAAGGAAATATAACCGTGTTCAGCGGGTGACGCAAAAGACCCATGTTGGATTTTCCCAGCAGCACATGAACACATCAGTGCCTCATCAACTCCTAGACCTACCCACCAACCAACCTACCGACCATATTTCTTGACATTTCCGACCACATCAGGAAAAAAATCAAATAAAATCCAATGCAGTTATTTATTCCACACCTTAACTGCATGAAGTGAGATTTTTTTTTTTTTTTGTATTTCACTGGATTTTTGTTTTGTATAATTTAGGAATGAAGGAAGCAACAAATCAACTGGTTCAGAAATGCTTCTCACTTTATTTTAAGCTCAAAAGAGGAAACTCTGAGTCACGACCCAGTTAGGCTGCACATTTTGTGTGCTGTTCTGTGTGCTCACCCCTGTGTTGTTTCTCTTGGTGTCCAGCAGGGAGATGGTGAAAGAGGCGGCCAGGTTGGGAGAGCTGAGCACATCTCTGAGAGCCAGCCGACACTCCCCCAGAAACCTGAAAGAGACGCAAACCGAAAACAGAGAGCTGGATCTTAAAAACAACTGTGGTGAGAAAAGATTGTTTAAGGTAGACTTTTGTTTAAGGTAGACATGGTCCCCCATTTTCAGAGGCTTAAACTGGATAATTGATTGATTAACAGTTTCATGGTCAGGTCAGGCATCTGCCCTCATTATACCAAATTAAATGATTATGACAACTTAAAGATCTGGAGTTGATTCCAAGTGTTGAACTTGCTTTTGGTATCTTTTTGCCCAGAACTCTTGATATGACAATCAAAGAAATGTCAATTCAAGGGAAGGATAATTGTGGTTTTTCAGAGAGCAACAACTTTAGGAGTGGTACGTTCTTTAAAAGCAGAATGCACCGGCCAGCTCAGCAACAACCGACTAAAGTCGATGATTACAGAATTCTTTCCTTGTTCAAGAAAAACCCTTCACATCATTCAGCCAAATCCAGAACAGTCTTGATGAGGTGCACGTATCACTGTCATGGTCTACAATCAAGAGACACCTTCGACTGGCAGAGCCTCTCAAAGAAGGAAACACAGTATTTGGTAAAGCCCATGGGTTTCTAGACTTCAAGCAGTCATTGAATGCAAAAGATGACCTATGATCATGTGACCCTAACTGTGGTGCACCTGTGCCTAGTCTCTGATGAAATGTTAGTCCATCCACGGTCAGTTTCTGATGTTTTAGAATGACCATAGTTATTCCCTAACTTTGGTGGTCATTTTTGTTAATGCACATACAGTGGGAAAAAAAAGTATTTAGTCAGTCACCAATCGTGCAAGTTCCCCCACTTAAAAAGATGAGAGAGGCCTGTAATTGACAGCATAAGTAGACCTCAACTATGAGAGACAAAATGAGAAAAAAAATCAGAAAATCACATTGTCTGATTTCTAAAGAATTTATTTGCAAATAAGGGTGGAAAATATTATATTTGGTCACCTACAAACAAGCAAGATTTCTGGCTGTCACAGACCTGTAACTTCTTCTTTAAGAGGCTCCTCTGTCCTCTACTCATTACCTGTATTAATGGCACCTGTTTGAACTTGTTAACAGTATAAAAGACACCTGCCCACAACCTCAAACAGTCACACTCCAAATTCCACTATGGCGAAGACCAAAGAGCTGTCGAAGGACACCAGAAACAGAATTGTAGACCTGCACCAGGCTGGGAAGACTGAATCTACGA
>VUQJ01031785.1:7966-22574 GCA_015108635.1 Andinoacara biseriatus | reverse complement strand
ATAGTGGGGGGGGGGGGGGGGGGGATGCGTTGTGCAACAGTCGACTCGCTGTTAGACATTAATTCATCGTCATCAATAAAAGAATGAAGATTTTCGACCGCAGGCGTGAGATCAATGCATAATCTGACCCAATTTGTGTTTACAGCAAACTGAGACGAATCCAGTTATAAAAAGTCTGATCAATTCAGACATTAAATGGGATACGTTGAGCTGGTTCGTGGCATTATTTGTCAACGAATTAATCATTTTTATTAGTAAGTTGAAACCTGATCCTTTTTGCGGCGATTTCCTCCAAAGAGTCATAATTCAAGTATCAAGTGGCATTCCGAGCCAGCTGTAAAGCAGGCGCGGGATTGTCCCCCGGAGCATTGTTTAGCGCTGACAGTGTGTGCGACGGTTGTGTTTGCCATCCTTACGGGATGGCTGCAGAGTCACAGGGAGATGTGAGTCATGAGGACTGCTCGTCCTCTCACACACAGAGACCCACCATGCATACGTGCCAGGCAGCGCTCGCTGCTTTGGGCCACATAGTCAGGCATTCAATCATTAGCGCTCAGCTAACCAAGAAATTAGTCACAGTGCTAAGATAATATTTTAAGAACATGGCAAGAGGCCAAAGCATTGAGTTATAAAAATATGTGATACTGAATTTGATTAATTACTTTTTCAGCTTAGCATGATTTTCCCAAAGAGAACCAAAATTCTATTAATAGTTTGTGTAATTACTGCTTCAAACAATGTCTTTTAAAACATCATTCATACCCTTTTATCCTTTATGCTTTTACAGTCCTTTATCTTTTTATTGTTATCCTCTGATTTCAGGAAGAAATTGGTGGCCCCGGGTAACAGATCTGCTATATGCTGATTGTTGCGTTCACCCCAGTGAGCCAGAGATCAAGGAAATTTCGCTTCACTGCTTCTTGCTTGGCCCAGTTTATTTATTCTGTCTTTGGAGCTGCAGGCAGCAAATTTGGTTTCTGGACAGTTTAGTATTTATTTCCTTCTGCCAGAGTGACCAGGCAAAATTTGTGCCCTTCTGCCTAGTTAGCTAAGCCTGTCTCATTGCCCTCTGTTGAGAGGCTATTCCAAAGCATCAGAAAGGCAATCTCACCTGGCAAGTAGAGGCGGTGTGGGTTTGGAGGAGATCCTTCCAAAGCCCAAGCCAATGAGACAGGACAGTGACACAGATCGTCTCTGGAAGGGAGGGGGGGGGCAGATATATCAGGCGCAGACCCCGGCACTGCGTACGTACTGCCAGCTATGATGTTGGTTCGGGACTCGCGGGACTCGCGCTACACTTTCTAAAACAGGAATTGTGATGAACGTGTGGTTGCTGGTTTTTAATTTACTTTCTTTTTTGCTCAGAGGTCTTTTTTGAATTGATGTGGAGCACATTGCTCAAGAGTAGGCTCGAGAGCACCGTGGATAGAAAAGCATTATTCAAGTTAAAGGGCAGAGTTTTTATTGACGTTTAGGATTTTACTCTTTTGATTTTTCTCTGTCGTTCGCTAATACTTTTTTTTTTTTTTGCTTCATGATTGAGAGCAAAAGGCCACAGAAGAATCTCTGCATAGTTGAACCGGTAACATTTCATAATTAAATGACCCTTCGGCTGATGTGTTTTACACGCAAAAACCTGACATGGAGGCCAGTTTTTCAAATTTTGATCAAATATTATCAAAAGCATGAATACAACTGCTGCAAAAATGAGATATTTACAAAAGCCGGACTGAGAGCACATCAGATCAGAATAATACAATATTTCACTTCCACTGCTTTCCGGGTTGTAATCCCCCCCTTCCCTTTCTGACAACCCTCCTCATCCTCCCCCCTGCCTCTGTGGACTCCAGCCTCGTCCTTTCGTGGGTGACCTCAGGCTTTTCCAAAGCATTCAGCCATGGATCAGCCCCACCAGATTGACTCGGGCCTCACAGGTGGAGAGAGTGGCTGCACGGAGAAATAGATGACTTTACTTTCCCTCCTCCTTCACACACACACACACTTACAAGCCAATTAACAAGAAGCATGCGTGAAATTGAAAACATAGCAGCAATAACACGCATTTAAGCTGCCAGTAAACAAGATGATTAAAATGTATATGAAAAAAGCAGGCACCTGACACATTTCTGACAGACTCCAGTGCTATATTACTCATTAATAACATAATAATAACAATTATTTTTAAATATAAATTGGAAACAAACTGTTTCAAGCTGTCAGATATTGCTGCTTTTGAAGGCCACTGGCATCTCATGCATGTGCACAAACTGTCCTTTGGTCGTTATCACGATGGGTTACAGCCATGAAATTGGTCCCTCGCTCCCGGCTCGTCACTTGTAAAAGACGACGCGCTCACACATACTGTAAACATATTTTTTTGACACTGAAGAAGAATATTTTAAACCGAACCGAGACGTCGTCCTCGACCTAACCAGCTAACTAAGCAGCGAGTAAAGCCAAATTAATCAAGCCAAATTAGTGAGTGTTATTTGATCATTACAGCCTTTAAATGTGGACCGTGTTGCTCTTTAAAAGGGGATCATTATCCGGCTGCGCTCGCTGTTGTTGTGCCTGGTGTGTTAGAGACGCTGTGTGTGCACCTCTACATCTGTGGCAGCATGTGACAGAACCGCAACGAGAACACGGTCAGAAAAGATGCACGAGTTTCCATTCAAATATGATGCTGCTCAATCAGCACGGCGTAAAACCACGTGTGGCTACTTCAGATCAAAGTTTGTCTCGTTTCCAGTGTTAGCGAGCACGCTTTGGCATCAAGTACTTTTTAAATGCTGTTGAGGAAACAGTTATGAATAATGCTTCATAATCCTCAGTGCTCAGTAGCTCCAGAATACATTTCATTGTCAGAACTGACTTTAGTCAGTGTCACGCTCCCCTATCTTCCCTCTTTGCTCCGGGCTTTGGGAAAAACATTTAACGCAATCACTCACACAAAAACAGACACATGTGAAAGTCCTCACAACATCCCACCAACATTTCATTCCAGCTGTGAGTCTGTCAGGAGTCGAGGAGTACATATAGGGGTCAGTGCACTCTATTTAGCTCGACTGGAGACAGCCTCTTGGATAAAGGTGTGTCAGACGCTCACTGCATGTTTGTGCTCGTGTGTGTGTGGATGTGCGTGTCTATAAACAAAGCAGTGTTGTGGTGTGCTGTCATTACTGGAAAAAAATCTGCACTGCTGACTAAATTCACAAGATGCTGATAAAAAGGAAATACAACTTTTTTTTTTCCCTGAGTCATTTATTCCCCATCTTTCTTCCTTTTTCCCTCTCCAGACAGCCCTCCCTCCCTCTGTTCTCTCTCTCCTTCTCTTTTGCTTTGTCGATTTCTCTAAACCCTCTTCGCCATCTGTGCGATAATAATGGCACACCAGTGGGAGTTCGACTGGTGTCTTTCTGACAGTAATAAACAAGCCTGATGCCATGGCATGCTTTCGAGGTGGGAGAAAATTAAACAGATAAGAGACCGCATATTGTGGCTAGAAGGCACCACTTTTGGTAAACGAATGCTCCAAGATGCAAAGAGGAGCACTCAACGTGCCTGGGAATGAGAGGCAGGAGCTGGGAGGAAGAAATTCTGGAGCAGGAAACGAGCAATAAAAGCGCTTTTTGGGTGACATGGCGGCTGGGAGGAGATGAGTATGAGCAGTGGTGGCCAAATGTTAGTGTGTCACTGCTTGCTGATTAAATTAGTGTACAATGAAGGCTTGATTATCACTTGGCAGCTCAATCAGCTCCCATCAAGCTTCATATTGTGAATAAAAGTGAAAAACTAGCCTGTGTGTTCACTGCTGTAAAACCCCAAATCAGTATTTATTTATGAGTTTAGCAATGAATCAAATGACTACCAGACCTGGAGAGAGTTTTCACAAGCCTTTGCGTTACTTAGCGTCTCACTGAGAAACCAAAGTATATTATACTGTAGCATTCAAGTGCTGATGGAAACTCAGACATGTATTTATAAGATGCAGACACATTAACCTTGCTGTGATCAGCTTATTTAGATCAAAATCCAGCTCATTAGGACTCCAGGATGCACATTTTGCAATCGTCCATTCGAACCTTCGCTCGAGCAGCGCGCCATCGCTGTGCGCCAGCTCTGCAAATTTAGAGATTTAATTATTGAAATATGTCAAATTAGTGTTCTATCCAGCGGTTGTGAGTTTTCTCAAGCTGTCTTCTCAGTGCCATTTCTCAGGCTCAGCAGCTTCTGAACATCCTATTGATTTGTATTGATGGCTTTGTTTGTCTTAATTAGAAAGATTCACCAACTTTAATTGCACAATTGCATTAGCTCTCTCACTTTGGTAAACACACAGAGTGTCCAATTAGGGCGCTTTGCAAACGTACCGTACATTGCATGCGTGTGTGTGTGTGTGTGTGTGGGGGGGGGGATTTAGAATGCCAATGCGCTTCTTTGGAAAAAGAAATCAAATGAATTTAATGGTCAAAACTGTCTTCAGGAATCATCTATATGCTGCTTGAATACGGCCTGTTTGCCGTTGAAGACCTGATGACTCGGTTGTGACAGTGATGGGGAATCAGGAACTGGGATCTGCACCGTGAGAGTGCCGTAACAATTGAAAGCTTGAAATAATTGTCAAATTCAGCACTGTTGTGAGTAATGGCACTTACACAAATTATGATCATTAATCAGAAAGAGATTTCACTGTGAATAGCACTCAAAGCTTGAGCCACTGGCAGCTTTTTTTAAAAGGTAGTTTGATGAAGAATATCCTAAAGCAGTTAGATAAAATGGTGTATTTTAATTCTTGGATAACACTGAGTGCTGCATCGCCCACCAGCAAACCTCAAACATGCTTTACAGTTAAAGTAATCGTGCAAACAATAGATGACATGAATTTCCTTTTAGTGGTTTCTCAGTGTTTCTGTGGTCTCTGGACATAATTTGAACTCATCGTGTGTGTGTGTGTGTGTGTGTGTGTGTGTGTGTGTGTGCTAATATCACAAGGTCTTCATCATCTTGTGCATTTCATGGCTTAAACAGAATATTCGTAAACGGCATGAAACGCGGTGCAGGTAGCTTCGTGTTTTGATGTGAGCGACAGGAAGTTTTTCGTTATAAGAATCAGTAATATAAATCATTGAGCTGAAATAGGATCACATTTTTGTTCCAGCACCCACTCGGAGGCTAACAACATACTATGATGCATGTGCAGTAAAAGTTTATAAGCATTTCAAAGGCATATTCAGAGAGACAACACACAGACACACACCCAGCTATCACGCGTCTGACAGCTCTGTCGGGGCTGTCAGTAAAACACTGAGGAAGCAGAGAAGGGGAGTCATGACCTTATGGTGAGAGACAAACGCAAGAGGCAGAAAAATAAAGGCGAGAGACGGAGACGGGGTTACAGGAAATGTTTGGCACATCCAGGCTTGAAGAATATCGCAGCGTTATCCTCTAATGATGCACAAAAACTCACAGGATGTGTAGTGTACAGTAACAAAACTCAGAAGTGAAGCAGAGGAGAGTGAAAGGAGATAGTAAGAGGTGGTGGAGGGGGATAAGGGTGTAGACTACAATAATTTGGTGGTGTTCCTAATCAAGGGATCCCTTTCAAGTCAGCAGGTTTGATGTGCTAATAGGATGCAAATGTATGCAAATGAACCTTATTTTTCCCCTCAAAAACTCTGAATTAACTTTGCCCCTTCTTGCAGGATGGGAGACCTCTGAAGAAATGGGAGATGAAGACATGAGACTATTGATATTTTTATTATTATTATTATTATTATTATTATAGGTAAAGTTTTGAGTTGGCAACTGAACTCTGGCACAGCAGTAAATATTAACACGTGTGACATCGATGAAGAACGTTTATCATGAAAGTAAAAAAGCAAACGAGTAAAATATATATTTACATAAAGAATTGCTGAGAAAGGGAGAGAGAGAGGAATATGGAACGTGGAGACGGAGATTGAAAGCGACAGAGGGGGAGAATAGAAAAAAGAGAATAACTGAAGACAAGCTGTGCCTGCAATGTTAAGCAGGTCTGGAGTCCCAGTGCTACCTGGGAGCTATACCAGCCTGCTGATGTGTGTTTTCGCTGTAGTGCACTTCACTTTGAAATGGCAGCAGCGCCCCGAGCCCAGACATGTCTGTCTCCTTCTCTGACTAACAAGAAGCAGCCCTCAGTCAGGATATTTTCAGAACAGCGAGGCTTGATTACACATGTAATCACATGCAATGTATGAACCCTATGGCAAAACACCCATACTCAGATGCTTTACAAACCTTTAACAAGGAGAGGGCTCATGCACAGTCCCTGCATACAGCGGCTCCCTCGTGCACCTCGTTAAGCGTTCATGGATATTTGATGTTTTCACATCCTGTCGAGAGCGGAATCTGGTCAAGGTCAATGTCACACTGACGCGGATCTAATGGCCAATTTGACATTCAACCAGACTCAGTATAATTGTCTTTTAAATGTACCTTTTTTTTCCAAGTACAGGCAATTAAGTTTTTTTTGGAAACTCAGAAGTCACCTGTGAAGCAGTGTTATTAGACTTGATCCGATGCATAAGCTTACTAAGCACCTGGTTAGGGCTCGTGTGGCTCCAAGGGGGCACCTGTCTCCCCTCGAGAGTCAATTATGGGAACCACAATCAGGTAAACCTTTGTTCTGACCTGGCTGGGCGGTGTGGCTTTTGGACCGTGTGACTCGCTTGCTTAAAGTCACGTCTAGAGCTTTTTTTTTCAGGGATAGCACAAGTCAAAGTGAAGTACAACTGTTGATTTTGTTTGAAATGCTTCAGCTCAGAGGGTCTGAACGTGGGTTCTTGGACCTGATGAAAGTCTGCGGGATAAACAGCGTATGGAAGTGAAAGTTCACAGACATAATTTTCAGTCAAGTTTAAAATATTCCATTTAAAATGGTAATTAGCTGTGCAAACTGGGGAATATGGATTCCCATGTCTCGGCAAATAAAAAATCATGAAGTTTTTACTCAGGTCACAGTATAAAAGAGATTTTCTATATTCAGTCACTGTGTCTCAGGATTCTATATAAAATACTCGATTCAATAAATAGTGGCTGTTCAGAGGAGGGATGATGAGGAGAACTCAGGTGTGAGATGTGACTGTGCAGCAATGGCAGGCAGCATTTTGTTTAGACCCTCTTTGGAAGTGATGCCCAGTGTGGAGCCAAATGGTGGAGCTTTCTGTAGCCCGGCTCTTTGTTCATGTTGGAGTGGGACTGAGCGGCTTCCAGCTGCACCTGTCTCTTGTTTGGCTTAAATAAGGCAGTGTGATTTTCGTGGAGCTGACAGTTGGTCACAAGGAGGCATTCCAGGTTTTGGTTTTGTGCAAGTAACTCCTCAATGTATTTCCCACTCCGCAGTGCCATCGCTAACAGCTGTTTTTCATTGAAGTTTGTGATTTCATGGTCTCTGATCAGCACTTTGCATTGAGTCTCTCCCTATAATGTATTTGCACCCCTTCATGTTTAGGTTGGGGTAATAATAACCCTAAAGAAGCTGATGGAGAAAGGAGCACTGAGAGAATGACCTGATCTATTAATGTCATAGATACAGTAAGTTTAAATAATAAAATGTTAGTTCAGTTAGGAAACACACATTTGAAATGATCATTGTCCCAAACTCATCTGTCATCTACAGATGGGTTACATATACGTTTGGGGGGTAATAAATAAGGCTGAAGGAGAATAAATACTCCCCCTGAGCCTAGAGGTGGGTGCTGGGGTGGTGAAGTGGCTGAATCAGCAGACAGCGATGCAAGGCAGCGGCGGCACTATCAGAGGGGACGATGGGACACTTCTACAGCTGAAATGGACCCGCCAGATTGGGAGTCTGTGTTCACTGTGAGCCACATGACGTTTAAAGGTGTGATAAAGCAGAAACACGTCTAAGTTTAAACCCCCAATTAAGAGCATCAAAGAGGCAAAAATCAGCACCCATTCTGACATGTAACAATAACATTTTAAATATGCGTCAGGGTTTAATTAGATAGTTGGACTCTGCTTATCACAAGTGAAAGCAATAATAATAACTCGCTACATTTCCAGAATTCGACAGATTCATACTGCGGGTGATGTTTTGATTCAGCGAAAGGAAAATCCCTCTAACCCGACTCACAATGCATTGTGAAAAATTGGATTAAATTACATAAATTCCAACACATAGTAATCACAGCAGCACCATTTTTAGAAAAAAAAACAAAACAAAACAGCAGTCGTGTAACATTATATTATTGCTATTATTGAATTAGTCCAGATAAATCTGAAAGATGAATCAGTCTGCTTACTCATAAATTGTTTTGTATTAAATTTGAGTCATGAAATCTGAGTCAGCTGAGGGAACACTGAAACCCTCGGGCTTCATAGAGTAATATTACCAGCTGAAAATGATGGAAAATGCAGAAATAATTAGATTCGTTTTAATCAATAAATGAAACAGTCATTCCATATGATTTCTAATCAGTGTATCCTAATCTGCATTTAATATGTTTCATATTCATTTTCGATTTTATTAAAATGTGCACATGAATATGAATGTAGGTGTGAGGGAGGGAGAGTGTGTGTTGTGGGTATAAACACTTTTGGCTATAAAAAGATAATCATGTGCTGCAGAGACGTAGCTAATAGTGGAGCCATTATTTTTCTTTTTTGGTTTACTGCAGGGCTGTTTGTGTCTGACCAGGAGTGAAGAAGCTATTTCGGGGTTGCAGCCCCACAATTCTTCGCTTCAGGCTGAGACGGGGCATAAAGGAGTTTTTTCCCTTTTCAAGCTGCGGTCATGAAGGTCATAGGTTGAACACAGCATCTGTCAGGAGATGGCATGCTGTCCTGTACCTGACATCCATTTGTCTGTTGTCAGCTTGTTAGAGATCGAGGAGAGTGCATGTGCACTCTTGAACACCTTACTGATATACACTATACAGCCAGAAGTATTCACTCATCTGTCACGTGCACATGAACCTGAGTGACATCCCATTATTAATCCAGAGGGTTTAATATGATGTGGGCCCTTTGCAGCTGTAACAGCTTCAACTCTTCTGGGAAGGTTTTCCACAGCTTTAGGAGTGTTTATGGGAATTTCTGACCATTCTTCCAGAAGCACATCTGTGAGGTCAGACACTGATGTTGGAAAGAAAGCCTGGCTCACAGTCTCTAATCCATCCCAAAGATGTTCTATCAGGCTGAGGTCAGGACTCTGTGCAGGCCAGTCAAGCTCTTCCACACCAAACTGGCTCATTCGTGTCTTTATGGAGCTGCTTTGTGCTCTGCTGTGCAGCCATGTTGGAGCAGGCAGGGGCCATCCCAAAACTGTTCCCACAGAGTTGGGAGCATCAAACTGTCCAAAATGTCTTGGAATGCTGAAGCATTAAAAGTTCCTTTCATCGGAACTAAGAGGCCAAGCCCAACTCCTGAAAAACACCCCCACACAATAACGCCCCTCCACCAAATTTTAGCCTTGGAACCACCAAACCCAGACTCCTCCATCAGATTGGCAGATGGAGAAGTGTGATTCATCCCTCCAGAGAACACGTCTCCACTGCTCTAGAGTCTCTAAAGGCTTGGATGCAGCTGCTCAGCCATGGAAACCCATTCCATGAAGCTCTCTCTGTTCTGGAGCTAATCTGAAGGCCACATGAAGGTTGGAGGTCTGCAGTGATTGACTCTGCAGAAAGTTGGAGACCTCTGTGCTCTATGACCCTCAGCATCCACTGACCCCACTCTGTTTATTTTACGTGGCCTACCATTCACGGATGAGTTGCTGTCGTTCCCAGTCGCTTCCACTTTGTTATAATCCTACTAACAGCTGACTGTGGAATATTTTGTAGTGAGGAAATTTCACGACTGCACTTGTTGCACAGGTGGCATCCCCCACGCTGAAATTCACTGAGCTCCTGAGAGAGACCCATTCTTCCACAAATGCTTGCAGAAGCAGTCTGCAGGTGCTTGATTTTATACACCTGTGGCCATGGAAGTGATTCAGCGATTTGGATGGGTGAGTGAATACTTTTGGTGACATAGTATAAGTAGAAGAAGGAAAAATATAGCATTTCCAAAGAGATTTAGAGTACAAAAGCCACAGAGAACAGAGGAGAGGTGAAGAGAGCAGAGACAAGGGAGGAGACAAGAGGCGAGGAGAGGCTATGAGGAGATAATGGCAGTGATCCTAATGGATGCTGACAATCTTCCGTGTCTAAGTCTAGTGCTTCTCATGTCACTGGAGCTCAACCTGTCGCTTTCTCACCCACAAACACACACCTCATATATAAACACTGCTCAAAAAATAATAAATAAATGAACACTCTGAAAACACATCCGATCTCAATGGGGGGAAAAAAACATGCTGGATATCCACACTGATATGGACTGGGTAATGTGATAGGAACAAAAGGATGCTGCATCTTTTGATGGAAATGAAAATGATCAACCTACAGAGGGCTGAATTTAAAGATACCCCCAAAAATCAAACTGTAAATATGATGCTGCGGCCTAGTCTATTTACTGGAATTTCACTGCATTGATGGCAGTCGAGGTGCTGTCGTCTAACCTGTAGAGGTCTGTGCGTCACTCCATGGATGTACCTCCCCAGACTGACCCACCACATAACCAGTCATGCTGAACATTGTTGCAGGCAGCATAACGTTCTTCACGGCTTCTCCAGACCTTTTCACGTCTGTCACAGGTACTCAGGGTGAAGCTGCTCTCTGTGAGAAGTACAGGGCACCGGAGGTGGACCTGCCAATTCTGGTGTCATCTTAGAGTTGTTTACTTTTGTTAGTTCTTCAGCCTGAATGTGCTTTAATTTGAAAAAAAAAATAGTTTAAATTAATATGTTGAATGAAAGTGGGGCACAATTGCCAAAAACATCCTGCTGGGACATTTAACAAGTCCGTGTTCCCTTATGTGTCTCACTGTGTGTTTTATAAGCTATTTTGGGCCAAAAACCAGAGGCCTGTAACGTTTTTGCTACACTCAGGCTTTTCTTCACATGCATGGTGTTTCTCTGCTTTCTTCATGCTGTGACTCCAGTGGCTAGCCCTTGTTAAAAATATTATCGCATACTGACACTCTACAAAATTAATTGTCTCTCAAAAAGTGCACACTGTGGCATTATTGTGTATCCACAGTGTGCTTCTAAAAACTTTGTTGGCTCATGATTGGAGTAGTTCTCATTTTTTTTTGCTAATTTTCTTGCTAGACTAAATATAACAATGAGATAATGCTATCCATTATTTTAGTAATCGAGCATTCTATCGATTATTCCGTTGATTAATCTGATAAGATACACTTTTGTTTTTTTACAATTCATCTGCATATTTTAACTTCTGTTGATTTATTGCAGTTTTTCGCTGTGTGAAACAAACAGCAGTGGATGGAGCAGCTACAAACTTGTTTTCTTCATGTTGCTGATCGGGTGGTTGATGAAGGACCTCCAGCTGTTTCCCAGTAAATGTTTTAACGGTGGTTACAGGAACAACCGCTGCTGCTTTGGACACTAGAAAAACGCTTCCTTTCACTCCGCCTGAGCTCACCGTCTCTATAACGGCTCCGCCCCTTTGTGCCTCTGGCATTTGTGCACAGCTGCTGCTGTTGTGTTATCAGTGTTTTTTTGTTGAAAAATTAGGAGCTGCAAGGGCTTAATGTTGTAATGCTTTTTATTCACAACCATCCTCCTAAATACGTTTCTACTGCAGGCACCCACTAGCATGCTGTGGTTATAGCGATCAGTTGCGGTAGCTACAGCTTTAAATTCTCAGCAAAGCGAGCACAACACACACACACATGGGTATAGAGAGCAGTGGAGGCGCAGACAAATGTGTCTGCCATGAGCCACTCGATATTAAAGGGTCGTTTTTTCCAAATAACAGAAATCCGTCGCAGTGACGGAGAACTTTAACGCTGCTAATGGTTCGCTTACACCGAGAAACCTGAGCTGCAGAGTTTAAAGCAACAAATTGTTTATAATGGAAATTATTTGAGTTACTCGAAAACTCGTAGCTCTACGCTGAGAAGAATAACAGTTAAATTTACATATTTAATATACTGGTAAATTACATTTATGGTCTTTCAGCAATTCAGCCCTAGAGAGCGTTATCTTATTGCTAAACAAATGTCCACCTGGCTCCCACTGAACACACGTGGGAGGCACTCTCCGGGTGTTGTTAGCTGCACTCACATACCCCATCCTAGCTGTAAATTATTGTATTTCTGCATCGGGACTGTAGTGAAGAATTTGTAAAAGAAGAGAGAGTGCTTCATCATGCTTTCATTCTCCAGTGGAACTGTAGCACGGCCTTTGCATTGTGAAACAGCAAGAACAAAGAAGAGTCAGCTGTGAGTACAACCTAAAGGCTTTGTTGTGCTTAGGGAACGAGGAATGTGCCAAAGAAATACGTTTTAGTGTTATTGCTTTGTTGAAGGGGCCAGCAGTGGGACTTGCTAATTACCAAATTTTCCATAAAGTTACAAAATATTAAGACCTTGCAACACTTCATTAAGCTTTTTCAAGTCTGTCTTGGCTTCCCTGTGGTACGTCTTGCTGAGAAATTCTATTGTTAAAACAAAATGACCTTCAGCATTTTGTGGAGGCAGATTTCCTTCCAGTGGAAACTTTTTGGTGACATTTTCAACACATCAGTTGAAAAATGCTCAGCCCAAACCTTTCTTGAAGCTCCAACATAACCTTACCTGTCTTTTCTTTTCTTTTTTGCACACTGCATGAATCCTTCCTCCTTTCACTTGTGTACTTCCTAACCCTTCTCTGTCATGCTTCTGAGAGAGAAAAGGACTGCCATTTTCATGCGAGAACTAGTGTCACAGTATCATGCAGAGGGAACAAAATGTGAAAGAAGGGGTAGATGTGGGTGTTGGACAGATTTAGTGTCTAGAGCAGGTTTGAATGTTTGCTTTTATGGTATGTCAATGTGCAGCTGAGCCGCTTGATTCAAGAGTCAGTAGCAGACTATAGGAAAAAGTGAAGGTTTTATTAAGGTCACAAAGTAACTTTATACTTCCTCTATTAGTGTACAGCACACTGGCTTATGGAGATACAAAGGGCAGATCAATGAGCATTGCAGATGGAGCAGCACTGAGCAGAAGTCGGAGGAATTTGCTTTGATATGTGTTATAAATCAGCTCACGGTGACAGGAGAGCTCACATGGGTGGCAGCTAATGGCTCCCAGCGTGACAATATAAACATCTGTTTGCTACAATAATATTACAGTGACACTCAAAATCATTCTTAGGCATACTGTTTTGATCCTTATTAGAATTATGTTTGATCTAAGAGTTGCTGAAGACTACTTTATTTTTCACTCATCTTTCAACTTCTTTTAGCAGTTCTTTCCCTTGAATCTGATAATAATTCATATACACATTATGAGTCTAATCTTTTTAAAAGGAAGGGTGCCTGGCCAAAGCAAAATCTCAGGTGTCGGAAGAGTTTGGTGAACCATGGAAAAAGACTTTCAGACTCTCTTGGAGGGATTCTGACAAACATCAGGCGATTCAGAAAGAGAAAGTGGTGCTCTGCTCACACACGGTGTGTGGTGCAGAGCTTCCTGTGAAGGGTGGCTGGCTTCTCCCTTTTGAAGAGTGCAGTCATCACAGACTAGGATGCCTTTTGGGTGCTTCCTGAATGAAGTGTTCCGGGCATGTCCCACGAGGAGGAGGACCCAGGATAGGCCCAGGACATGCTGGAGAGATTATATCTCTCAGCTGGCCTGGGAATGCCTCGTGTTCTCCTGGATAACCTGGAGGTTGCTGGGGATAGGGAGGTCTGGAGTTCTCTGCTTAGGCTGCTTCCACCACACATACTGTAAGTGGAAGAAGATGGATGAATGGATGGATGGATGGATGAATGGATGGATTCTGTTTTATATTTTTCAGTTGCCCAATTCTAGACAAAATCTGTAGATTACGATTAATTCACTGTGTGCGAGTTCACACCAAGCAAAAACAAAGTTCACAGGAATTAAACTAGCTCAGGATTGTAGAAATGTATTTGTATATTTATACGTCCTCCTTCTACCATCAACGCAGCCCGGAATCATTTCTAAATAAATAACCACATTCTACTTTAGAATGACAGCTTGCTTTTAAATGCAAATGAAATGTTTTGTATGTTTTTAAACAATGTTTCATAAAGCAGGGCGGTTCAAAAGTGTTTACAAATGTTATTAAGCTCTATAGTAACTTTTGTAGCTGTTTGTTCGAAGTTTTGCCCTTTGAAATGATTTTCTGTTATCATCTGTCACACAGATATTTCCCGGGATGGGCTTGAAAATGTAACTCAGTGTGACATTTTCAATATTGTCATTTTATTACACAAGTATTTTCATTGTAAAATAAATTTTCTAAAAGAAAAATACGAAACTATAGCTGGAGTGGTGAGATATAGAGGGTCTTAGTTTTCTTTCATGTTAACTCACAACCTACATCAGGTCAGCTGGTCAATCTTGAAGAGGTAAATAAATTAAGATTTTCGCTAATTTCAGCACAGTGGAAAGAACAAAATGTGTTGACAAAATCTTTTTGTAATCTTGCAATCAAGATTTAAGTTTTATTTACATATTTTCATGTTATTTTACAAGA
>VUQJ01031780.1:20917-34681 GCA_015108635.1 Andinoacara biseriatus | reverse complement strand
TAGAATATTGAAAAAAAAAAAAAAAAAAAAAAAAAAAAAAAGAAAAAAGGCACATAAAAGCGCAACAAGGTATATAATCTAAAAATAAAAGGCCAACTTGTCTGCATCGGGACGACAGATTATAACAGGCAACCGCAGGAACATCCAGTGAAAGCTTTGACAGCTCCAGCTACACCTACACACACACTAACTAAATGTGACTGCAGCCTCCTTTGAACAAAGCAGAAAAAAAGATGACTGACACAAGCCGTTAGCAGTACTATTCAATATTTCTTGCGCCGTATCAACAGACTCAGAAAGCTTTCAGAGTTTTGAACTTACATATGCTGTGTATGAAAATAGATCCCTTGTCGAAACCTCAATAAAATGCCTGAGTTTGGTTAAGGTGAACTATCATCAGTATGTATGCCCTGTTCACTGACCTAATGCTCCACTGTGCCCTCGCAGCTCAGTTAGGCCTTTCTCATTCCATCAAAATATGATTAACATTTGTGAATAAATTCAGAATTATAAGAGATACCTACAAATTCCTCTGTGAATCAATTATTTCACCCACCTCTACACACCATGCATATGACACCTTATCCATGTAATCAGCTTCTTTGACTGGCTTTAAATATTGAGCCGTTTTCACACATGAAGCACACACAGACGGAGATAGCCCTTGTCCCGTGCTATCTGGGTAAAGCAACCAGGAGGCAGGACACAGCCACTCACTGAATTCAAATAATTATGCTTGGTCCTATCAGAAGTTGTATGAACTGACAGATTTGTCAGACATTAGTGTCTTTGCATGCATCACTGTGAGAAAATATCCAGGAAAGTTTGGGCTGCAGTGTATGTGCGAAAAGGCTTTAAGGTTTCATCCAATGAAAGAGAGGCACTCACCCATTGGGATCCTTCTCAATCATTTTAAGCAACTCAAGAGCCTGCAGCACCTTGCGAGCCACATTTTTTGATCCGACACTATAGTGGGCAGGGCACACGCCGTTCCTATTGCGACCGCCGTAGATCTTGGTCATGGAGCCAACACCAGCACCACCACGGAGGTAAAGGTGGCGAACTGTGGATGCTTTGGAAGCAGACAGATGAGAATATTGTCATACATCATCATTTGGAGCATGAAACAGTAGGCATCATGCAATGTGACGCTTAAGTGTTTGATAAAGTAGGTCAAAAGTGTCAAGAAAAGCAAATCGAATCTGGCCTAAATGGAAAGTGAACAACATGCAGTCTACCTTACTGCTTTCCAAATCCATTTTACAAATAAAAAGCAAATGTGCATATATCTAAAAAAAAAAAATCACCCATCTGAATGCACTTTTAAAGCACTATTTGAACATATAAATGCATGTATCCTTTGGGAATACAAGCCTGAAGCTGTAATAAGTCTCCGAGGAACCTCTGAAAACTTTTGTAAATAATTGCTTACAAAAAAAACAAAAACTTACCAGCTCTGATGTAGAACCAGTTCTCATCACTGGGGGCCAGCTCCTTGTGCTTACCCAGCTTGACGAGGTCCACCCAATCGGGCACCTTCAGCTTTCCTGACCTGGTGACAGAAAAGGGTCATCACCATAAATGAAACCACATCAGCCGGCCACACGAAAAACGTTGTTAACATTTAGTGTCTGTTAGAAGTCTGTTAAGCTAAGCATTGTCACAAAACTAGATTGAAAATAAGATCACTGACAAGTAACGTTTTTCAGTGGGACACAATGTGTTGACATGCTTTGAATATATAGCGCAGAAAATAAGACTCACTTCTTCAGGAAGGCCGCCAGGGCACGGACAAACTCCTGCTGATTAACGTCTTTCACTGTGACCCCTGGCATCTGAATAAAATGAAAAAAAAAAAATTATGTTTACACAACGCAAAACTACAACAAAAAGGCAATACCATCGATATCAATATATGCAACTCTTTTTAAAATACTTGAAGATTTAAATGTTCACTGTCTCAGACACGGAGAAACCTTAAACGCTAGTGCGAATTAGCTTCGATGGGTACAGAATTCATTCCTATGTAGTAATATGTGCTAAAAAGAAGATCTGCTTTAAAAATACTATGCAGCTAGAAAAGTTATGCCAGGTACACGTGTAGGACTCTCGCTGAAATTACACGCTTTCAACCGGTGTTTTAGCTTCATGTGCGAGAAATGACCCTCCACTCATTCTCATTTGATATTCAATTGTCAACCTTGCGATTTACAGATCGACAAATAAATATCAGTCCAACCCATACACGACTTCGCTTTTGGAAATACGCATAATCACATATTTAAGCAGAGAATACAAAACCAAATCTGGACAATTAGCCACTCGCAGGCAGGCCTCAACGAGGTAGCATGGGGGCAGCCATTACTAACAGACTCGGTATGAGGGAAACATTCAAACAAAATTGTCACAAAAATTAACCAATACGTCCAATAACCTCCTGTAAAGCCTGATCACTTTAATAATTTGCACTTTATACGCTAACAGATCACGTTCGAAGAAGAAGCACTTAAGTTTTTGATACATTTTATGTTAAATAAACGAGGAGGGAAAATTTCAGCGTTACCTTGCTTGTGGACAGCGAAGGGAAGAGGGTGGAACGGGGTTTCCGACCCGTGATAGAACGGGCAAATCTCGTTTTTTTACGCGAGACCAGAGTGTTGCTTTTTCCACCGATGCCGTACCCATTTAGAGAAACACTAATCCATCCACGAATCACCTCTGTACGGCATTTAGACTACTTTATTCTCATTTATACACAAGATGTATTTAAAGATACGATTTAAAAGAAACTGGATTATTCAGAAAGCGCATACTAGTGCTACAAGCTGTACTTTAACATGTTATTTATTCAATACTAAGCCTTATTAATATTTTTGATTCACCGTAATTCGATAAAAAAAAAAAAACTATGCTTGTTTTCATCCTTCTGTTCTCAGGATCTCCCCTTCCACCTTTAAATGTGTCTGTATTTAAAATATGTATGCCAAATATTGTCTGTATATATCTTTTACTAATTTGTAACTTGTAAAATGCCCCTCAATTTAGCTCAGAGTGCCGCTGTCATAGTGTTTGTCCGTTCTGGTAAACAGTGGGCGACATGAAGCTCATTTGCATATTAAAAATATTTCAAGTACAACGAATTTTCTGTAGCTCCAGGCTTTGTCTTTTGGTTTACAGTCAATATTTGCATTATGCAAGCATTTTTAAATGTTCCAAGCTACAAAATAAATTTTAAAAATCACATGGATGAAATATTGTATAAGGCAAGAGATACTTTATTAAGGATACATGTAGATATCAATACATTTACTGTATGCCTATGAGCGTGCATATTTTGTTTCAGGGAGCAATGTCTTTAGATGTAAACTAATGTTCATCAGAAAAGCACAATTGAGAAATTCATTTTTTTCTGCTCCTTTTTTTAAAGAAATTGGAGAAAATACAGACAATCTGAGATACATAGGTTTTTACTGTAATAACAAAAATATATAAATAAATAAAAAATGTTTTTGCGAGTCCACAGTCTTATATATGTGTGTGTACCTTATTTACATAGTTCCCCGGTTGGAAGTGGATGTGCTGCCCTTTGCACAAATCAGATGGAAAGGGCAGCCATGCTCCAACATTGACACAATTGATATGTTTGCAGAGACAAGAGAGAGATAGAAGGCAGGTTGATAAGCAGAGGTTTATGAATCAGGTTTATGCTGTCAGTGGGGGCAGACAGTGAGAGGTGAGAAGGAGAGATAGAGATCCTGGAGTGAAAATAAAAAGCAAGCCGAGTCATACAGAAGACAGGTTAGAGCTCGTCATTGCAGGGGCTTCACAACAGGTAACTGTACATTTTTAATCTAATTCACCTCTTTGGCACTCATTGACTTTTCAACTCTTTCAAATTGACTGTCACTGGGATGAAAAGTATGGCCCTGTGTACTTTCAAAGAGCTTAATTGATTAATTAAGGCAATTAATTACACTGGAGTGTCCGGCTACCAATTTGAATTGAAAACTCACACAAGGTGGATTTGAACGCCATTAATTACTTCAGTAAATCAATTTTGCTGAGGCCCTTCAAGTAGTAAGACAGGAGAAAACTGTGTAAAATGATTATGAAGTGTTATAAAGAGGTTATTTCAGCCAGACGTGATTATTATGGAAGTGACGGCTATAACACCAAATGTTTCAGAAAGGTCAAACTAATTACATGGAATGGACAGGTGGCATATTGAAGCAGCAAATCTGCTGTTCCAATATTCATTCACTCTGCTTTATGTGAGACTATTGTTTGAAAATGCACTAAAATTAGCTGTCAATCATTTCTGAATACATTTGTTGAAAATTACTCATCAGGCATTGCGCACTTGTGTAATTGAGTGTCAGTGTTCATGTATTTACGCATAAATGTCCAGGACTGTTTGTGTTTCAAGAAGTATGTGTATGTGAATGATGTATGTTGGGCCAGAGGGAGAAAAGAGGCGCATTAAAGACCAGAACAAGGCGAGAGAAAACAAAGTGTTAATTGTATGTTGCCACCCAGCTTGGTGCTTGTTGTCCTGTGTTTGCATGGTGCTCACATCCTCCATAGAGAAGTTCTGTCAAGTCTAGTCTGGCTTGACCTTTTCACTCTCCGGGCACGTTTACAGCTCTCCAATACCTATCAAAATATCTACTCCCTCTCTGCCTGTTTCTCTGCCCCTAGCACAAACTTGCATCACATTCTAAATCCTTCTACAACTGTACTTTTCTCCCTCTGCTGAGTGTTTTTAGTATTCTGACCCACAACCCACTTCTTAACCTTAAAATTTCCTCCATCTGTTGTCACTCCTTTCTCGTTTATATTCCCTCTATTCTTTGTCTTATCTCTGTGTGTTTGACCATCCCTTTGACAATCCAAGTAAATGCTCCAGGAGCAGTCTTTGCTCAAAGAGTCACGTGGGAACGCAGGGCAGAGGTGACAAGTAGAGTGGGAGGCTTGATTTGCATAAAAGCATGAATATCTTATTTGCTTTAATGTAGTTTTACCCACATCGCCTGTCATCAAATTTTTTTTTCAAAACTGTAATACTGAATGAAATATTTTTGTCTCTTTTATAAATCTCCCTCAGATATGGAATTCATGTGGCTATATTCCCTTTGCCAGTGCATATTGTCTGTATCTGTAATTGTGTTGAGCGTGAGGCTTTGCGTGGCAGTCACTGGCAAGGGTACCATGGTTGATGTCCAAGAGCATTCGCAGATTGCCAGGCCCCAGCCTGGGAGCGTCTCATGCTGTCTTCGGCTGTGTCTGGGCTGCGTGGGGGCCATAGGAGGTGCGGTGGAAGTCCCTGTAAACGTGTTGCTCAACCTGCGAAGCCCCCAGTGTTTGTACACCTGCATAACCCTTGTGTGCAGCCCCTTGCTGATCAGGCAGTTTACAATGTTCCTGTTAGTACTGCTTACACTGGACGCCCACCTACACCATCATTTGGCAGAAAGGTGAGGTTAACAGTTTAATCATCAGAGGAAAAAACACACAAATCCTTAACCCTTTATAAGGCACTCGTTGAAATAGTTTGAAATTCAAAATTCCAACCTTAGAGTGTTTTTGGAGAATGTACCAAGACTTAATTGCTTTTGTGACATTTTTCAAACTGTTTCATTTTCATGTAGAAAATCAAGTTAAATGAAGCATATTTGGTTCTTTGCCTGGAAGTGGTAAAAGAAAAAATTCAAGAAGTGTACAGAAAAAACACATATGGTGAAAGGAACATGTATTTTGGAACATTACATCACCTTTTAGAACTTTACAGCATACATATTATGACTTTATTCAAAATTAGGCCGTTTCTTCTTAACCGCATTCTTCAAGACCACATGCTTCTTAACCTCACTGAGCCACGGGATGGGCATCATATATAAAATATGTGGAAATTACCATAATGTGAGATTAAGCAGAAATGTGTGTGTTAAAAACTAGCAATAAAAAATACATTTCTTACATAAGTTTTTATTTTACTTCTCAAAGTAAAATAAAACTTCAGAAATGAAAACAGTGGTTTAACACAGTCTTGTTTGTGTGTGGGAAAGGGTGAATATGTGGGTGGCAAGAGTCAACCAAGATTTGCAAGCAAGCTTTCAACAAAAAAGAAGAAATCAATATAAGTGCAAGAGGGAAAAAAAAATCAGTCAAGGTACACCTTTGTATGTAATAAAGCATACAAACATTTTATCACGCACTGGATATGATGTGATGTAAGTGATGGTGAGGAAACAGGCTCCCTGGCTCCTAGACGTTTGACTGTTGACTATGTGCTGAGAACAATCAGGTTGGTGATTGATTGGTCTTGATTTAGCCTACAAAACCGGGGTAGTCCATATTTACTCCACCCTAATATGTTTTTTTTTTATCTATGTCTTTGGATACCAGATACTCATCAGTGGTCACGCGTCAAAGAGCTCTGTGTGTAGTTCTGTTGTGCTGGGTGGTCTCTGTCCTCTCCTCCTTCGCTCAGTTCATCGGCACAGATGTCCTCAGCACCAGGAAAAGCGGCGGTACTGATTCAGGCACAGCAGGTCTTGGGCTGGGTAATAACTGGACAACTTCCTTACCGCATTCTACCTCTTCCCCACCCCCTAAGTATGACGTCAAGGTCATTGGGAAGTACCTTCCATATGGAGGCTTCTTGTCAAAATTTTATGTTGAGGACATGGGCAACTTCACCTATGCTGAGATCCACAGCAGCCACTGGACAGTGTGTGCTCCTGACACTATTCTCAGTCCCCAATTTCAAGTCTATGTTTACGGGATGACAGTGTTTATGCTCCCCTTGCTTTGCCTCCTGGCCATTTACATTGACCTGCTATGCATGAAGCAGAAGAAGACTCCTTTTAGTCACGCAGACCCCCCAAAACATGACTCCTGCCTGGTCCGCTTCCTGGCGCTCTCCCTCTCCCTTTTAGTTCTACTGTGCCTGCCACTCCACATTATCCATGCTCTCCTGCTTTTTACCCCCAGTACCTATGTTCCTGCGTGGATTCATACAGTTGCCTCATTCCTCTTCCAGCTATACAGTCTTGTGCCCCAGATCCTCTTCACTCCTCCCAGGAAAAACATTGGGAAAGAACAAGCACCATTCCCTCTTGCTGTTACCAACCTTCCACCTGCAGTGGCCCAATCCAGAAGAAAATCTGTCCGCATGGCACTGTGTGAGGCAATGCAGGCAGCTCCATGGTCTTCAGCCAAACACTCCCTTAAAGCCAAAGTGTGCCCAGAGGTCTAAATTCTTTTTAAAGTGGAAGATCTGTGCTATTGTTCTCAACATTTCAGAAACTAAAAAGAGACAATGTTCCTAGAACAATGTCCTCTTCGTGTTTTGTGTGCATGAGAAATAGTATTTCAAACAAATGACCTGTGGACTGAATAAACATGGCGCATTTCTATTTGTTGTTGGCTTTTAAGTAATCTGCAACCTTGTGCACACACATAATGAATAACCAGCAAATGATAAGGCCAGTTAATTATCAGGTCCCACACCAAATGTCAGTGAGAAAATTAAGTCTCTAGGTGACAAGTACTATCCCAATCACAGATGTCTGTTTTCTTTGACTGCTCTTCCTATGGGTCTTATTCTAAGCCTGCTTTAAATCTCTGTTAAGCCAACCACCATTAATGTAGATATATGAGTGACAGTGTTTAATTAAACCTTCAGTAGTGGTCCAGGGAGAAGGTGGCATTGTAAAGAAAACATAATTAACCTGGTTATGACACAATATTCATGACTGCTTTGATTAAACTTGTAAATACAATGTGATGCTTTCCTGTAATAAAACAGACCTTGCTTACACTAATTGGATTGTTCATCTTGAACCATTTTAGTGTTAAGAAATCAGTGGTGGAGAAAAAGGGGGAAATCCATCTGAACATGCCATTTACTTTTTTTTCTCTGTTTCTCATGATAACAGACCTGCTCCGTCTCTCCAGCTTTTTAGTTCTTGTGGCCATTTTTTTTATTTTTCTTTCCCTGCTTTCCATCTAATCTTAGCGTAATCAGAAAACACACCGACTCCAGTATGTTTCATGTCATTACAAAAAAAACACATTATTGTTAGAGAAATGTAGTAAAGTCTGGAAAAAAAAGATTTCTCCTGCTTCCCAGGTGCTCCTGCCTATTCAATTGTTTTGCCTGCTTGATAGCTCTCTGCTTCCTGAATATATTCAGCCTAGAAACATCAGCAACCTCAATCAGTGCTTCAAGCTACACTGTCACTCTTTGCCAAGCTGGGGTCACCGACAAAATCAAAGAGCAAAAGCTGTGTTCACAAGAGCTGGCTTTAAAGAAGGGTAAAATTGTGCCTAATCCACCATGCTGTCAGTAAAATAAAGTTGTTTTTTTCTGTTTAAAACTGATGTCAAATATTTACTGCAAATTGTAGAAATGAAATATGACTCTCATAAATGGATCATAAATGGGAAATTCTCTGATGTGAACCCGTTCCAGGAGATTAATCTGTGAAACCAGCGTCAGAGAGAAGCTATATGAGTTATTCATAAATTTATCCTGTCATATTATTTGCCATTTTTTTGGTACATTCACTGCACGTTATAAATAGGGAAGGAATAAGGACTGATGGCTTGTTCCTTTCAATTGCTTTCATGTATATTGATCTGATAATCACCCTCTATGATCACAGTGGTGGTCTTATTGTTTTCAGAAACACCAGTTGAATTGTGTTATTAATGTGGCCAGACAAGTTTCCCAACAAACATATCTGGCCATTCTGTGAATTTCAATGTGATTAGTAGGAATCTATAGGAGGAAACAAACAAAACTGTGAACTAAAAAGTTTACTTTCTGTAGATTTTTTTTCCCCCCTTCTGTGAGAATAAGCAGAAATATCAGCATCAAACAACCAGCAAAGACAACCAGACTGAGTGCTGTGTATCCCACAGGAAAACAAACAGATGAAACCTTTGTTTGAAGGACACACACTTCTGTTTTTAAGACATAAAAAAGGGGCAATATTCTCAGTTTTATTACTCATCGACCACAGTGGGTTTGATAACAGGCGCTTCCAGTGCTACTGTTGCGTCATCATAAACTCAAGATATGTCTAGTTTCGACTGAATTGTTTGCTGGCCAGAGTGTCAACTCATGCTGGTAGCGCCTGGCAAGTCCATTACTTTGATTGCCGTTTGACAATCTGTCTTTATGACAGGCGACCAAGGAGCTTTGCCATCGATAGAAGAAAACACATCGATCTATCACCCTGCGACCTCCAGCAGCTTTCAAATCTAGCCCTGCACACAGACGGACATGTTGAGTGCTTCCCGACAGAATCGGGTATTGATTGCGTGGAAGTTAATGGCAGAGTCATATTTTTCCCCGTGCATCTGAATCAACCCTTCTGTCACCTTTTCTTGCCTGCTATCTGCTCTCATGATTCATTAGCACTGCCACACAAGCATCTGTTTTGTTTATTCTGAATGAGCTGCCAGTTTTAACCGGCTCCACAGCCTTCATCTTTATCTTCCCACCTATAACTCCACTATTCCCCATTGATCTAATCATATGCTACATCTCCTGTTCTGTATTCACAGGATTTCAAAAACAGTACCGGCTAATTACACAGCAAACACATCCAAAAAAACCAGTCTGATACCCGAGGTTATTTTTGATTCTTTTTTTATTTTGTCGTGCTTTGTATCTTTCCCCTATAAAGAAATAGTTAGCTATATATCAACAATGACACATGGACGCTAAAATAAACAAGAGTGAAAGACAGGAGAAGAGACAACTAGGCACAGGAGACAAAGAGAGAGAAAGACTGGGAAAGAGAGGAAAGGTAAGAGGAAAAGAGTGAAAAATGACAGCAATTTCTCTACAGTAGAACCAAAACAAATCATGGAAAGTGTACATTTCTTTAACATTTACAATTATAATAATAACAACGGCAATAATAATAACAGTAACAACAATCATAATTGTTCAAATAATAATAATCATTAATAGAAAATCAATAAGACCTCTGGTTTCTCATAAAGACAAATGATTTTTTTTATTCTTTTCTTCATTTTCTTTAAAGATCACTGGACAGTAGTTTGTTCGGCTTTGCACCTCTATAGGCTAGTATTCTGTGTTAGTATAGTTGCTCATAATGCGTTTCAGTAGTAAACTGTTTTCTTATTTCTTAAAAGTTTAATTTAATTTATGTCGAAGTTCTTTTTTATACAAACAAGGAATTCAGAGATATGTATACTGTCAACATGTTTACTGTACGTATGAATGTGTGCATGTATCTGCATATGTGTCTTAGCATTCAGAAAAAAAAAAAATCCATCCATTTTACTCTCTCGTTCAGTCCTTTCACTATCACTCCTCTTGCCCCTCTTATTAAGCGTTTTAAACCTTTTTATCCTCTTAATGACATTCTAAAATAATTATGCTTTTCTTTAATGCCTTAGCAAGTCATATTCCTTTCTTCTTTCTTGGGAACGCAGCCCAATACTAATCCTTTCATTATTAGGAGCCAACAAAGAAGGAGTGATAGAGGGGGGACAGACAGGGACAAAGAGAGATATAAACGTAAGGGGAGAGGATGGTAACAGGTGAACGCAGAGCAAATTAAAACAAAAAAAAAAAAGAGGGCCACATTTCCTTCACTGTTTCAGTGAGAGGGGAAAAACAATACAAAATGTTTTTTTACAAATGGGCAGGCCACCCAAAAGGATAGCAAAACAGGACGGTTAGCGTGTTCGTAAAGTATGGATACTTTCTGGGACTCTGGCCTGACACACTAGCGTTGTTAGGGAATTATATACAAACTAAGCTCTGTAGGAAAAATGGTTTGGAAATTAAAAAAAAAAAAAAAAAAATCCATTTTCAAGCATCGAGCACTCAAAAAGTCCTGGTCAACTCTCTCTCTCCCCTTTGTCCTCTCTCCCTCCTCACACAGTGCTCCCACTGTCTCCGTCAGTTAAAAATTGAGCTTTGTGAAATGGATTCTTCTATTCTCCAGGCAGGGAATTATAGCAGTCATCTGCCTCTAATTCCCTTACCACTTTGGCGGCTGCACAGGCAGAGTGCCGGGTTTTCTTTGTGCTCCCTGTTTCCCTCTCAATCAAAATAATTATGGCATCATTTCACTTTTGTCTACATTCACCTCACCCTGTGCCCCCTCTCTCTCCTGCTCTCACTCTCTATATTTTCCTCAGTTTCTCCAACTTACAGTATATGGCACAGTCATTAATGGCTGGTGGGTCTAGAGGCTCTCTTTTCTCAGCCTGTTTCCTAGTTTATGTCTGTGTACATGAAGGATATGGAGTGGCTTGGAACAGGATGGATCGGCTGTGTGCGATATCTGTATACAGTCGTTTTCAAAAGGCCGCCTCTTATGGCGCATTGTATTTTGTGTTTGTGTGTGCATGTGTGTGTGTGTGTATGTATACTGTATATAAGGTGGGACACAAGGACAGGAAGGGGTACGGGTATGAGGTCAGAAGAAAAGGGAATAGGGAAGGAGAAGGGCTACAGTAGGTACTCCTTCTTGCCCTGGCTGGCGTCATTCCCATTGAGGAAGGCCTCCTGCACTTCACCATGTTCATCCAACCCACTGGCCTCATGGGTAAGATAGGAACCTGAATGAAGAGAAAGAGAAAGAGAGCGAGGGACAGAGAGAGAGAGAGAGAGAGAGAGAGAGAGAGAGAGACAACAAGAGGGAGATTGTAGGGGGGAGGTTAGGTGGCAAAGCGTCATGATCATTGTAGTGGCATGCAGTATTATCAACCAGTCAGCACTAAAATTATTCAGTATCATACCTTTGACTGATTAATTCATTAGTTAATTGATTGTTAGGTCAATACCACGCAAGAATTGGCTCTCGTGTACGGTATGAGCCTACCAGCAGAAATCAGAGTTGGCGAATGGATGCGTGAATAGAAGAGTCACAAGAGGAGGAGGTAATAGAGGGAAGATAATAGAAGATAATAGAGAATAAAAGACAGGGAGGGAAGAGAGATTGGCAGAAAAGGGTGGAGGGAATGTTAGGTGCAAGAGAACAATGGCATGTTTGCATCACTCAGAAAACGCATTAAACTCATTTTACCACCCCCAGGTCCTTATGATTAATGATTTTGTGTAGTACAGCTTGTAGAGCGCAAGAACTACTCAAGTCATCTTCACGCTGGAGTGTCCCTTCACTCCAAGGGTGACTGACACTCTCAATCTCTGCACCACAGAGGTTGACTGGGATGCTGACAGTCACGAGGGACCAAAGACAAAGCTCTAATGACCCCGTCTCAACACTGATTGGTTATAATGGTCCTGTCTCCTTGCTGATTGGTGGTCAAGCCATACTGACTGTTGACTGACAGTTTGTCTAGCCATAGGGTAAGTTACCCTGGTCGCAGCCTGCTACACTATTCCTAGATCATTTCTTGGCAGCTTTAGTGCATAGACTGTGCCTGCCAACAAGAGGGCACTTAAAAAGATAGGGAACGCGGAGAGGCTGCTTTAATAGATGAGGCTTGGTACATTAACATGTGGTCATAAAACCTTGGGACCACACCTACATTTCCCACCCCAGCCTTTCTCTTCCAACGTTGTTTATCATGGACAGTGCCGGGCTGGAGAGGAGCATCCTGTCCTGCATGCTTTCTGCTGACAATTTTACGCCTCACTTTAAACGAGTATTTTCACAGACTGGATACAACTGGAATCCAATAATAGTTTTTATTAAGCCAGAAAGTTTAGAAATGAGAAAACATGCCTGTGGAAATATGATAAAATACACTGATTCCTGAAATGTCTCATATGCTTTGGAAAGAAACTTTTGCGTTACCCTGATACTTGTGTTTGAGTGAGTCTGTGGATTACCTTTCTGTCGGACGGAGCACCAGATGGTGACAATGAGGACACAGATGACGGTGAAAACCAGCAGTGCCAGAACACCACCTATCACTGCATAGGGCACTGCACTGTGAGTCTCTACTACTGCACCGGGATCTGAGGAGGAGCAAGAAAGACAAATAGTGTGTGTGGGTAGACTGTGGAGTATATAAAAGGAAATGTGGAGTAAAAGGAAAAGAAAAGTGCTGGCAAAGAAACTGAGAAAAAAAAAAGAGAGAAATGGATCAAAAATGAAAGCAGGAGAGATAAAAGAGAAAGAAAGGCAGCACATTCCATCAGTTTGGAAGAGGGAGCAAGACAAGAGAAAAGAGAAGTCGATATCTTCAACCGAACTTGCATTATCACCTTTCATCACCCCCCCTTCACTGCACAGAATGCCAGACAGTCAAAATGAGTGTGAAAAAGGTGAAGAAATGAGGAGGCTGAATAAAGGAATAAGTAGCCTATGTCAGCCACTACAAATCCACTCCATCCAGGAACCTGTCAAGAGTACAATGCATTTTGAATGAGGGAAACTGAGTGTGTTTACACCTCAAGCAGTGCAGTCCTTGGAAATGAAACCAAACACTTCACCACAAAATGAGTAAAGTGAGATCAAAAACACGAATTATGTGAAAATCTGTAGTATAAAGTTGGTAAGAAATAATTTATGGCCGCAACTTTTACCAACGACACACTATTTAAAGGAGAAAACAGGAAAGATGGAAAAAGTGCATGTTAGCATTGAAATGATTATTCAATCAATCAGACAATCAAACAAAGTTAGTCAACTGTGAGAAAATAAAATAATATTTTTTATAAATCACCCATTCACATACACACACGCACGCACGCACACGCACACACACATACACACACGCACCCTCTTGATAGATTCCTTG
>VUQJ01031778.1:10286-21265 GCA_015108635.1 Andinoacara biseriatus | reverse complement strand
TCAGCTCACCCATGGTCTCATGCAGAGGGTGGTGGGGGTTGTCCATGATGGATTTCAGCTTCACTAAAATCCTCCTCTCACCCACCACCATCACAGAATCCAGGGAACATCCCAGCACAGAGCTCGACCTCCACACCAGCTTGTCAATCGTGCTCCACCCTCCCATCCACCCCCCCAGCAGGCCACTGCATAGAACAGGGCAGATGCTACCAATGAGTCATAAAAGGTGTGCATGCTGCACAAAACCACATTTTATATTTCATCTCCAAGTTCGCTTGACAACCACGACACCTGACTGATTCTGTACCACCTTTAATAACTTTCTGCAAGGATCAGGGTAGGGTCAGGGTAGGGTCAAGGGTCAGGGCTCAGGGTAGGGTCAGGGAAAACATCAGCAGTTAACTGAGGAGCAGCAGGAACCCAAACTGGGATCACTAAGGGCAGGAACCATCCGTCCATCAGGATTTGGAAACACGCAGAAAGGTGAAGGTGTCAGAACGAGTCTGCACACGCTCAGTCCGTCTGCCAGCGTCTGTCATCCTCTGATTACATCACTGGATCACAGAAACATCTGCAAATCTAACCAATAAAAACTAAAGCAAAATGTGAAGCAATCAGTTTGTGCCACAACTGTGTGTGTGTGTATGTGTGTGTGTGTGTGTGTGTGTGCGTGTGTGTGCACTCATCAATCTGAAGGATCACAAACACCATCAAGTCAACAACTTGAATTTATTATTTCAGCATTTTGAACAAAGATAAAGAGCTTCACATGAGCGCACACGTGCCAGCGTTACACACATTCAGTAGAAGACGAAAATAGGTGGAGGAAAAGCAGCAGCTGATCAGCCTGAGAGGAAAATAATCCAGATTCTCCAGCATCTCTGAGACAGATCTGATCTGTGTGTGAGGCACACAATAAATAATCACACACACACACACTGTCATGACCCACAACCAACGAGCTTCAGCCTGGACATGCGCTCCTCTCTGCATAAAAATAAGATGTTTTAAGGACCCGATCGGCAGGTCTGATTAAAGCTGGAGCCGTGCTGCTTTATATGTGCAACATTAACATAAGTGTGACTGGAAGCCACTGATGTGAGATCAGCCTTTGTTAACCGCAGAGCTGCTGCAGTCTGCACCACCTGAAGGAGGACTGAGAGCAAACCAGGGGGAGAAGATTCAAGCCTGGACTGAAAAAGTTTCTCCGACTCCAGATTAGAAACAAACGAGTCTGTTTACTCTTTCTATGATATAAAAGCTTCTAAAAACACAGACTGACCAGAGGAGGAGCGTTAGACTCACCCAAAGAAAGAAACAAAAACAGGAAGTAAAAACATGGAAACAGCATCTTCTTCCAGGGTTTCAAAGAAATGTACTGAAAGGGACGGATGTGGTTACGTGGACACAGAAGAAAGCTCGTACATGAAGCCTCTGCAGCTCATCAGTGTGACGGCTGGACTGTGAGGAGCTCATCTGCACTGGAAATCCTACTAAAGTGGACAGATGGAAACCTCAGCATGCACCATGAGGAGGTCTGCATCAGATCAGAGATCTTCTGACCATCACAGTGAGGAAACCTTCATCCAGGTGAGACACACCTGCAGACTGAGGCCCCCTCCACCCTTCTGTAGATCTGATCCAAACACAGAGGAAGTCCAGGTTCTCTAACCTCTCAGCTGCAGAGTTACTGTGTTTTTGATCTGGTCCTGGTCTGGTTCTGTTCCTGGGTCAGACTAACTCGTCACAGAGGAGAGTCTGGGAGATCGGGTGAGGCTAGTTTTCTAACTGGTGGGCTCCGCGTCCCCCTGAGCGTCCTCCTGTCGGTCCAGCATGTAGAACTGGTGTTTCTGGATGTGCTGGTACAGTGTGGTGTATTTAGAAACTCTCCTGATCCTCGGCAGGATGAAGGTGCGGGTGAAGTCGTCTCTGCTCAGACCGCTGCGGCCCTCGGCTGCCAGGACGCCGTTCACAAAGTGGAGACAGAAGCTGAAGCAGTTGTGGTTGTTTTCATCGAAGCTGAGACAGAGAGACAGAAGCTGTTCACTCGTTTCCATATTGAACCTGCCAGTGTGACGACCAGAATCACCACAATAACTACACACATGACTAAAGTCATTATATTCCTACTGCATGACTTATGTTCTGGTCTCAGAGCACTTGGATTTTTTGTGGACATTAATTTTCCATGTTTTTGTGGGGTGAGCAGAATTTTTCCTACAATCTGCTTCATGAATTCTCGTTAATCTTGTGCACAAAGTCAGGTTTCTCCTTTTAAAGGGTGAAAACATGCATGTTTGGAGCCATCACACCAATTTAATTCATTTTATTTATATAGCACCAAATCACAACAACAGCCTTGTGTCATAACAGCAATAAAATATGCAGTCCTGAAGTCTGTGCTGCCGTCATTTTCATTTACCATCAGACTTGGTTCACTTTCATCAGGACCATCTGTGTCCACAGTGCAGGGACAGGTAGTGGGAATCGTGTCAGGTGGGAGTTACCTGTGCCAGGCAGGGTCCCACATAGGCCCATCAGAGAAGCGTTCCAGGTACTGGTCCCACTGAGCGAGCAGGTGGAACATGTCGGGTCGGACCAGAGGGATGCTGACACAGCGCTCCCAGCCACTCTGATTCCTGCGGACTCCATCATGAGTGTAGTTATATACAATACCTGCACACACACATGAAGGTGGGGGAGCCACACACAGGTATGATTTCATCAAAGAGCTGAAATCTGTCAGAGGCTGCAGCCTCAGGAGGACAAACATCACTGAGTGATCTCTCCCCATGATGCAAGTTTCTCTGATGAATATGTTTGTGTCCTAGTTAATGATCTGGATTCAACTGTTTAATCTGGATTAAATGCATCTCCTCGACTGTTTTCAGCGCGTTAGGACCAGGACAGAGTGACTTTTTCTCTTGTTTCTTGGATCTGTTTGGTACATTTTTGGCAGGAGGGGATGTGTTTGTTGGTTCTGAAATGCCACATAAGGAAAATCAGTCTTTAGTCTCGCTGTGGCCTCAGTTACTGTTAAAAGTACAGACACACTCTTCATAATCTTTATGGATTGCGTTTGATGTCATAAATGAGAAATATTGAATTTGCTGCAGTTGTTTACTCTTTATTTTGTTTGAGTTTTACTCTGAAGGCGTGCAGTCTGTGCACGCTGCGAGCGCAAAAAGGCGGAGCCATCACCGAGACGGCGAGCTCGCGAAAAGATGCGTTTTTCTAGCGTCCAAAGCAGCAGCGCTTTTTCCTGCAACCACCATAAAAGCTTTAGTGGAGGTCCTTCATCAACCACCTGATCAGTAAGTGAAGAAAAGAGAACTTTGTAGCTGCTCCACCCTGTTTGTTGTTAAGGAAGTTAAAATATGCAGATGAATATTTAATATGAAAAAAGTATCTCTAATCAGATCGATTAATTAATGGAATAATTAATAGTCGCAACCCCATTTTGCTGTATGTTCTCACTGTATGAATAATCTCCTGTAACATTTAGTTAATTTTGAAAGAGGAATCCTTTTTTATAAACCAGTTTAAATTTTGTTCTACTTTACATTAAAAAGAGTTAATGCAAACCAACCCATTTGTGGTATATTTTATTCACTAACCCCACGAGAATCGGTAAGTGATATCGATAATGGAATCGGAATTGCTAAGTTTCTTATTAATTCCCATCCATACTCACACATGACATCACCACCTGGTGGTGAGTTGGATCAGGTGGCAGGGGAAGATGCTGGACAGACCTGGTGCACCTAAACGTGTTGTGAAGGTGCGGTGGGAACGCCTGGCAGAAGCCCCAGTTCGCAACATCTTCAACTCCCACCTCCGGCAGAACTGCAACAGCATTCCGAGGGAGGCTGAGGACATCCAAGTCCGAATGGACCATGTTCCGCACCTCCACTGTTGAGGCTGCTGCTCAGAGCTGTGGCTGCAAGGTGGTTGGTGCCTGTCGTGGTGGTAACCCCCGAACCAGATGGTGGTCACCGAAGGTGAAAGAACCCATCAGAAGCTGAAGAAGGAGTCTTATTGGGCTTGGTTAGCCTGTGGGACTCCAGAGGCAGCTGACGGGTACTGGCAGGCCAAGTGGAACGTGACTCGGGTGGTGGCTTAAGCAAGGGGTGGGGGGTGGGGTGTAGGAGGAGTTTAGTGAGGCCATTGAAAAAGACTTTTGGACGGCCTTGAAGTGATTCTGGCAAATCGTCAGGTGATTCAGGAGGAGAAAGTGGTGCTCTACTCACACAGTCTATAGTGTGGAAGGGGCGCTGCTGACTTCAACTGAGGCTATAGTCAGGCGGTGGAAGAAATACTTCTTACAGGCCTTACAGGTCTTCTGTAGCGGAAGCAGAGTCTGACGATGAAGGGGATGACTTGTCCATCACTTGGGGTGAGGTCACTGAGGTGGTTAAACAACACCTGGGTGGCAGAGCCCCTGGGGTGGATGAGATTGGCCCTGAGTTCCTGAAGGCTCTGGATGTTGTAGGACTGTCTTTGTTGACATGCCTCTGCAACATCGCGTGGAGATCTGGGGTGGCACCACGTGGTAGTCCCCATCTTTAAGAAGAGAAACCTGAGGGTGAGCTCCAACTTTCGGGGCATCACACTCCTCAGCCTCCCCGCTAAGGTCTATGCCAGGATGCTGGAAAGGAGGGTCCATTTGTTAGTCGAACCTTGGATTTAAGAGCCTGTTGGCTTCATCAGGTGGTGGCTTCTAGCTCGCAGTGGAACAGTTCGCAGCTGAGTGTGAAGAGGCTAGCATGAGAATTAGTACCTCTAAGTCTGAGGCCATGGTCCTCAGCTAGAAAAGTGCCCACTCCGGCTCAGGGATGAGTTGCTGCCCCAGGTGGAGGAGTTCAAGTATTTTGGGGTCTTGTTCATGAGTGACGGGAGAAGGGAACGAGAGATCAACAGACGGATTGGGGTTGTGTGATTTACCGGTTGATCTAAGTCCCTACCTTCACCTATGGTCATGAGCTTTGGGTAGTGAGCGAAAGAACAAGATCGCAAATACAAGCAGCAGAAATGAGTTTCCTCCAAAGAGTGGCTGGCCTCTTCCTTAGAGATATAGTGAGGGGTGCAGCCATTCAAGAGGGGCTCAGAGTAGAGCCTCTGCTCCTCCACATTGAAAGCAGCAAGTTGATGTGGTTTGGGCATCTGACTAGGAGGCCCCGGGGCAGACCCAGGACACGTTGGAGAGATTATGTCTTTCAGCTGGCCTGGCAAGGCCTTGGGGTCCCACCGGACAAGCTGGAGGAGGTGGCTGGGGAGAGGGAGGCCTTGGTTTCTTTGCTTAGGCTGCTGCACCTGCGCACAGGCCCCAGATAAGTGAAAGAAGATGGATGGATGGATCTTCAAATGGATGCTATCAGTGAGCGAGAGCTTCTTATGAGTTTTAGTCTGATCGCAGTACTCTGGGTGTTCGGTCTGTATTTTGACCAATTTTATTTGAAATGTTTTGCTGGTTTGGTCTGAAGTAGTTCTGTTGTAAAGACAAATTAATCTGAAGAACATTGTGTCTGCCTGATCTGATTTATTCTTATCAGCTTTTCTGAAATATTTCTTCTCCTGACTTCTGGGGTTTGGAGGTGTGGTCAGTTTTTGCGATGTGGCGTCCTGCTGTGAGAGGACGCTGCCAGCAGAGTGTTGCTGCCATCATTAGTGTTTAGGTGGCAGGTAAACTAACATCCAATGAAGGCAGCATGTTTCCCAGCAGAGTATCTCCATGGTAACCAGGTGTTTCTCACCTGTCAGTGGTTTTAATATTGTGGTTCACAGCTCTAAGTCCAGAGGATGTTTGATAAAGTTTTATTTGAAGCTGAAAACAACACCTGAATGAACCTCCACCTGCTCATCTCCTCCCACCTGAGCCCCATGTCCCAACAGGTGACCTCTGACCTCAGGATCCTACCTTTGGTGTTGGAGATCCCGGTGTGAAGATCAGCTGTCCCATCAAAGTCTCTGAGGAACAAACAGCACTGATTGGTTATACTGGTTAGATCTGCTTACCTGGTCAGACTGGATGAACGCTGAGCTCACCTGGTCCAGTATAACTCAGAGAAGAAATAACTAGTTCAAACTGGTTTCTTTACCTTTACATACAGTGAGTGTCTGTATACTCACCTGTGTTTACCTGTATTTAAATACCTGTGTGTGTTTACCTGTTTAGGTTGTCGTGTGCAGGTGCGACCAGCAGGCAGCAGGAGGTCTTGTGCCCATTGGTGAGAGGGGAGGGGAGGCTGACCGGCGCCTCCTGCAGTCTGCTCCCTTTCAGCTCCTCCCCACAGCTTGGACACTCCTCCGGCACCGAGAAGCAAAAGATTTCTTTCTGACAGTGACTCAGACGGATCACGCTGTGCTCCATCGCCTCCTCTGCTCCTCCTCTGCTCCTCTCTCTCTCTCCTCTGACTCCACCGTTTCTCCTCTCTGACTTGTTTTTTCCAGTTTCTTCTTCTCTCCTTCTCCTTTTCACCAGGTTGCCTGGTTACAGCTTATCAGATGACATCACTGCCTGGCCCCAGCCTATCAGATTGCAGGTGCAGTCATAGAGATGGTCATGTGACCCAGCTCACCTGTTATTCCTTCACTCTGAACAGGTGACCTTCGGACTGTGTGGGCAGCGTGGTCATGGAAACCAGCCCTGACCTGCAGAGGGGTGTTGATGTTGCTCTGAGCTGCAGTGCATTCTGGGAGTTTAGTGACACTGCATTCACAGGGCTGCTTTATTTTGAAGCAGGACGTGTCCTACAAAATAAAAGACAGGCAGAGAACCATCCTGCATGAGAACAATGAGTACCTGCAGCTGTACTTTGGTCCAGTTGTGCTGAGCCTTTAGATTCCAGATGTGGATTGTCACAGCTGGAGCAGGTTCCTGTGGAACTCTGCAGGTGTTTAAAGCAGCCACAGGTGAAGCAAATTAAACCGAGTTTGAAAGAGGCACTGCACCTGTGGCCGTGACAAACTGAAACCCTTTTTTTCTGTTTTTATTATCGTTCTCACCGCGCCGTGTGGGTGAGCGAGTGGTGATGATAATTTTCAGATTGATACCACAGGTGTGTCTGCTAAAAAGAGAAGTCTGAATATGAAGGCTCGAGAAGGATGTTCAAACCACACTGCAGGTGTAGTGACCCAGGACGGATCATGCTGCAGACAGTCTGACACTCAGCAGCCTCCATCCTCTCGGTGTAACATGCAGCTATACCAGCAACACGGTTTCAGGGTTCGACAGTCAAAGTCAGTGAACGTCCATGATGATGATTTCCCCTCTGGGACGGTGGTTTCAGCCCAGCACAGTTTGATAGTGTTTTAACATGTTCCAGCTCATTGCTTCACTTCGGATGTTTTATGTGAACGTTTGGCTGCAGTTTGTAGTCAGAATGATGGGGGGGGGGGTAACACTGACAGTATTTTTTGTAATCAGAGTAAAACGGAGACTTTCATATGTCTTTTCCTGAATGAGTTAATCTAAAAGAAGAAGGTGACAGAGTTTGAGTACCTGCCAGTTTAACCCTGGCAGGTCTGAGAGGATCCTAACCGGGTGACACACGTCAAAAACTGTTGGTGTAACTTATGTTTGGGTTGAACTGAAGATCACTGAGGGTTAACTGCGCAATGTGAAGATGTTTCTGAGCTGTGATTGGCTGAGCAGACATTTCCATCTCACCTGTCAGAGCGGTGATCCGAGCAGGCGGCTCAGGTGAATCTGATCACAAACAGAACACCTGATCCAGGAGCTTCAATCTTTCACTGAACATGAAGTCAGATCAAAGATTTCACTTTCACACAGGAGAACCTGAAATCAACCAATCACAGTTCACGCAGCATGTTCATTCACTGGTTCCTCTGACGGTCTGCAGGAGGTCCTCACAGCCTTTACCTCAGTCACAATCTCACAGGGTCATAAGGTCATAGGGTCACAGGGTCATAGCGCTGTTACAGGTAGAAGTACTATCAGCAGAAAATACTTCAAGGATTCAAAGTAATACATGACATCGTCTACAATATCTGCTCAGTAAGACTTATACTTTATGTCCCTTAGAAACTGAAGTTCATCAATGTTTATGCTTCTGATTCAGACCCAGCAGAAGCAGATCTGGGATCACGGTGATCACCAGCAGCACAAGCGGGTGCAGTGGTTAGCACTGCTGTATGGAGAGAAAATTATGGAGAGAAAAATTGATTCAAAATATGTCTGTGTCTGTAATGCTGGATTTGTAATTTTTGGTAAGTTGTAAACATTTGTAAACATTTTGTGTGTAACTTCAGGTACTTGTAAATATGTGTTCAAATACAAACACAAATATTAACAAATTAGGAATACAAAATAAAAGTACGCAGACAATGGGGAAGTTAAAAAAACAGAGACAAATATGTTTGCAGCCAAAAAACTGAGCACAAAGAGCGAGGACCAAAAACAGTCACCGCATATAAAACACCAGCATGAACACAAGGTAATTAACACACACAATCCAGCTACACAAGCATGAATGCAGACATGAGCTGGGACACGTCCGTAGGTTGTGTACAAAGGCGCAAAGACCCTGAGAGTCGAATTAGGAGCATCTGACCAAGCAGCTCCAACACAGAAGCAGCTTCAGCATCAGGATGATGACTCATTCAAAGAGTTTTTTTTTTGTCAAACACATGTAGGTGTTGTTGATCGGCTGCATTGATCCTGAAGTTTATTGTAGATTTTATTGGGTTTTGGAGTTCATATTTTCCTTTGTTTCTCCCTGCTGATGTTCATGTGTGTCCTTAATATTACACACATTTAGCAAGTAGTGCTGCTGTCTGTAGCTGGTTACTGCATATATTTCTTTAAATGGTATCTTTGTCAAGTTTTTATTACACAATAGTCACTTTTGCACCTTTAATTTTGCACCTGATTAAGTATGAACCAATCAGGTGCAAACTAACTAAAACTAAGTATGAAACCAAAAATAAAAACTAATAAAAACGAGCAAAACTGCTTTGAAAACGAATTAAAACTAACTGAATCAGATAAAAAAAAGTAAAAACTAACTAAAACTAAACTATAATGTAAAATCGGGAACTATTACAACCGTGGTGCACAAAGCTTTTCGAGACACATTTCACGCTCCGAGAGCTCCGGATTTGTGCATACATGGTGCGTTTGAATGCTGGTGGAAAGCTGGGTCATCTGAGTTTTGTTTGGAGTTTAGTGTTTTTTTCCACTACTTGTATTTAAAGGTTTGTCTGCGTACTTTTATTTTGTATTCGTAATTTCTTAATATTTGTGTTTGTATTTGAACACACATTTACAAGTACCTGAAGTGACGCACAAAATGTTATTTACACCTTACCAAAAAAAATACAAATCCAGCATTACAGACACACATATTTTGAATCAATTTTCTATCCATAATTCACCGCCTGAGTCATAGTACGAGCTGATCTCCACTCCTGTGCTCAGGTTTCATCTCCCAAATCTTTCTTCATGCATTCAGCTTCTCGTGTGACCTCTTTGATGGACAGACTGGAAGCAGGTGAGAAGCTGTGAGATGATGCTCCTCTCAGCAGCTGTCTGTGGGTCAGGAAGTGAAGGATGCTGATGGGCTGGTATTTCTCAGCTGGAGATGCTTTAATCATCCTGTGCTGAGGTGTAGTTTGGATCTTTGAATGTTTCCTCCTCAGTTTGACTTTTAGTTTCTCTGTCAGAATAAATGTGGTCATTCTGGTGTATACGTGTCCACTGAGGAGGATCATCTGGAGAAAATCACTCTTCACCTGCTCCACCCTGCCTGCAGTCTCTGCTTCACCTCTCTTGTGCACCGTCTCTTTCTTTGGATGACACCAGGTATTTAAACTCATCCACCTTCACTACCTCTGCTCCTTCCTGTTCACCTGTCCACCTGCCTCCCTCTCATTCACACATATGGATTATGTCTTCTACTGACTCTACCTCTCCAGGCTCTCCTCCACCTGCTCCCTCTGCAGATCACAGTGTGGACTCCTGCCTGAGCTCACCTGTCAGCCTGTCCATCCCGACTGAAATAGGAGGGAGCTCAGAGCAGATGAGATGATTGCTGCTCAGTTTCGTTGTACTCTAGTACAATGACGATAAAAGCTGTCTTATCAAACTGAGACTGAACTTCCTGTGAGTTTACCTGGAAAATCCTTCATTCGCAGATGCAGGTTATTTTTAACAGGTAATCGATCACTGATTGTTTACTTTTTATTGATTAATAAAAGTCGGGCTCGCGTGTGTGAGGTCTTTCAGCAAAGCTTTTTGAGAAAAAAAAAACATCATTTTGACCGGAAATGCATCCTGAGGAGACACAGGCAATCAGCGCAGCGGAACCATGGTCGACTTCCTGTTACTGTGCAGCAGCTGCCGCAGGGGTGTTAAAAAAAAAAAAAGTCCCCCGGGAGGTAAATGAGACGTTTCTCATCAGGTACGAGTTTCAGACGCGCTGGGAGGAGGAGGAGACCCGCTTCACCTGGAGGGGAAGCAGGAGGACAGGAGGAGGTCGGAACCTTACTGCTGTGTCCGCGGCGCTCCGTCGGAGCAGTTTGAGCGGCACACCGTGGTGACGGCTCGGAGCAGCTGAAGGTCCGCGAGGAAGATGAGCACCAAACAGGTGACTTGCAGGTGAGCATGTGTTTGCGTGTGTGTTTAACCTGTCTGAGGGTCCGCGGGTTCCGCGCTCCGCGTGTGATCCGGATGTCCGGGGACCCTTGGCCTCGTGCTAATGTTTTTAGCTGTTAGCTTCGCTTTCATCTGCCTCACCTGTCCTAATCAGCGCGGGGGAGCAGACTGATCAGCAATCGGAGCTTCAGATGTGTCTAATGATCTCCTGAGACTAACCTGAAACTGGTCCGCGTCTCTGAATCAACGCGCCTTAGACACAGACGGAACTGCTGCTCCACCCGGGGGGGGGGGGGGGGGGCACCCCCCCCCCCCCCCCCCGGGGGGGGGGGGGGGGGGCCCCCCCCCGCGGGGGGGGGGCGCC
>VUQJ01031777.1:3085-15992 GCA_015108635.1 Andinoacara biseriatus | reverse complement strand
CAACATCAGAAGGCAACAACACAATTGGAGCTGCAACATCAGAAGGCAACAACACAGCAGCTGCAACAACATCAGTAGGCAACAAAACAACTAGAGCAGCAACAACATCAGAAGGCAACAACATCAGCAGCTGCAACAACATCAGTAGGCAACAACTTTACTGTTGCAACAACCATAAAATCACAAACCAACAACACATCAACTACAACTCCAGCAACGTCAAAAAACAATAATGGGAATAATGGCCAAAACGGAAAACTAAATTCCATCGCAACAGAGGCTACAACTCAAACCAGCACCATGACAACCACCTTGTCAAGTTCAAATTCAACTCTGATTCGCTCAGTTCGGGAAGTTATTGGCAGTGAAACAAAAAGCAGGTATGACTGCAACTATTTGCAACTGAGTGAACAGATGGAAAAATGACAGAATGATTTTTTTAAGCATCATCTTCTGTAACATATTGTGGCAATTGTGCTGTCGAACCCATACTGTGAGTAAACTTATGCAATAGGATTTGTTATATTTATAGTTAAATTTTATCTTATCTTATCTTATTTTAAAGGTGAGATTATTATTTTCTTTTGCTGAAAGCAGCCAAAAGCAGCTGTTATGAGATGACTGCAGATTGAATTTCCATTTTTTCCCCCTGATCCTTTTACAATAAGAGCGCTCGTTTTCCATAAAACCAGATCTCAACATTTCAGCAGTAGCACAATCAGTCCCAGTCTCACTGAATTGACTAATCATATCAGTTAGTCTTGATACCCATCAACATTGTCTTAATTTACTTTTCAGTTTGACCACTACTGGCGCAGATACAATGAGCCTGTTTCAAGTGAGTAAGCACTTAAACGCATCTGTAGATTAGTGAAAGTGAAAAAGATCATATGAATTGAGCCTGATTTGTGTTTTACCAGGAAATGAATGTATCATGTGCAATAAAGACTGCAATAAGGTAAGTGAAACAAAGAAATTCAAATCACTGAAATAAACATATCCCATGATCTGTAAGTTGACGCTGATGTTATGCTGCAGAAACACCACATGTTCTGTGACGCTGAAGCTGAGTCAGACGGTGCCTTCGTGTTGCATCCTCCGTTCTCTCTGTGCAGCCAGTAACACTTCCTCTGATTTTTACGTGGTGGGAAAAAGGGCAGATAGAGTGGGTGAGTGATGCATAGTTACATACCTGATAAGTTTGCACAATGTAATAAGTAACAATGTAATAAATCATCTGTACCATTGAACAGGTCAGCTTCAAAATGAGTGCAATAGCAGCTCCGCAGAGGAAAGCAGCTGCGTTTATTCTGGTCAAGAAAACGCAACTTGGTGAGCTCTTCTGTACTGACTGTTTGTGCTTTCCCAATTGCCAAATTTCTTGATTAATTAAAGATGAATTATACTTTATGACAATGTAATGTAATCCCCCCCTCCACACACACAGACACTCACACACAGACACACACTCCTTGTTTTTTTTTTTAAAGGTAATGTGTTTTATTTATTTATTTATTTTACAGTAATGAGTCTGCAGCTGCATATGTGGTTCCACAAAATAAATCAGCCAACTGCAGTGCAAGTAAGCTCTTAACAATTCAATTTAAACATAGTTAAACTCAGTTTTAATTGGTCAGTATGCATCAATGCATCAAGTTGCAGAGACAAAACAGTGCGAATTAGCAGCTGGGGGTTTGCAATGCAGACTGTAAAGATTTTTTTTTTCAATGCGAGGAGGCAAGTGACTTTCTGACCACTTTTGACAAAGGCCTTTAACATTCCTATTTATTCCTATTTATTCCCCGAAATTTTGAAGATGCTACATTTTGCCACATTGTAAACTATCATGTTTTGACTTTATTTCAGACAACATCAATAAAATCAACTGCAGCTGCTCTAATTACTGCAGTGGATCTGGTTAGTGTGTTATCGCCCAACAAAACCACTCCATTATGATATAATTACACAGTCTGAAAGTTTACTGACTTGAATATCTTTCTTTGTCTTTTTTTTCAGCTGCATACTACACATTTAACATTTCAATACAAGATCCCAACATGAACTATTCATTTGTCTCCAGCTTTGTAAGCTTCCATTCACACAGAATACAAATACATTAACTGTATAAATATATTTTTACAGTATCAAATAATAATATCTTCAATTTTAACAGATTTCTAAGCTGCAACCACCAGCTTGCAACCAAACTGCAAAGTAGGTTTTATTTTTGTCATCAGTTTTTTAATAAATAAATACACCACTCTAAAAAATTAAAGGAACACTCTTTAATTAGAGTATATCATTGAGTCAGGACCCTTCAGAGTTTGGTAGTCCAGCACAGTCGCAAGAGCATGAAGGAGATTACAGGCAGTTACTCTAGTAGAGCTGCACAGGGCCGTAGAAGGTCCTGAACCCATCAGCAGGACCGGTATCTGCTCCTTTGTGCAATGAGGAACAGGATGAGCAGAAATAACCTCCAGCAGACCACTGGTGTGAATGTCTCTGACCAAACAATCAGAAACAGAGGAAGGTGGCACCGTGGAGCCCGACAGGCATTTGCCATAGAATGCCCGAATTGGCAGGTCCACCACCGCTGCGCTGTGCTTTTCTCAGAGGAGAGCAGGTTAACTCTGAGTACATGTGACGGACGCAAAAGGGTCTGGAGAGACCGTGGAGAAAGTTATGCTTCCTGTAACATCGTTCAACACGACCGGTTTGCTGGTGGGTCAGTGATGGTCTGGGGAGGTGATCAGCCTCTGTAGGTTGATCATTTTCATTTCCATCAAACGATGTGGCTTCCTTTCATTCATAACACATTACCCCGTCCATATCAGTATAGATAGCCAGAATGATTTATTTCATTGAGATCTGATATGTTTTTTCAAGTGTTCCTTTAATTTTTTTTTTTTAGCAGTGTAGACCCTTTTATCATGTTTAAAATGAAAAATCAATCTTTTAATGTTCCCTTGCAGCAATCCATGCCCATTATCTGCTGTTGCATCTCAATACAAGGTATTCAGCCACCAAATTATGATAATTTTTCTTTCATGTTTTTCTGCTGTTCTGTTTTTACCATTTAGAGCAAAAGTAATCAAAATCAAACTAAGACATTTAGGCAGCATTAGGGGAAAGGGAGAAGCGTCAGAAATGTTGTTTCATTTGATGTAAAGGAAATGCATTAAAAACATTAAAGATAAAGTTCACCCAAATCAAATGTACATTTTTCCCCTTCTGGTATGTGTTTTTATTTATTCATCTAGATTATTTTGGTGTAGAGATGTCTGTCTTCTCAGCAGTAATTGATTTTGCAGAAATCCAATAGTGGTTGCCCAACAAACATTGTTGTGAGCAATATTAATGTAGGAACTATTTTCTGGCTCCAAAACTATACATGCCAGCCATATATCTGTGCAGAAAAAAGTGTGTTTTTACACCTGACAAGAAGCTGATTACAGAATGGATGTGAATATTAATGGCATCCACCTCAGTACACTACCACAGGAAACAAATATATTTCAGTTTGAGGTGAACTGTTACTTTAAGTGATGTAAAGATTTTAAGTTGAGTTTTGGATTTCTTATGTATTTAAAGAAACACAAAAATGTTTTAGTAGTTTCTTTTATTATAATCACTTAAAATAATTTCTACATAGGATGCATATGTGGGATGCCAAAACCAATCAACAAAGTGAGTCCGATTATGTTATTTCAATACATTTGTCCAAAACCGCATTTCATTTTGCTGCTGCAACTCTTGCACTTGAACACTAAGTTGATGTTTTTTGTTTGTTTTGTTGTGATTTTTAATTACAGCCTTCAAAGCTGCAGAGTGATTTTGGCCTTTGGCAGCAAGGTCTCTGTCTGCAACGTGACCGATGCTGTGACATATGTGATTCAGTCTGAGAAGCAAATCATTTACTACGGGCAGGTGACCCCAGCAGGTGTGTACATTATCCAAAAGAAAACAGGATAAAGGCTGAAATATTAGCCTGTGCAGTCAAAAAAAAAAACAATGTTGATTTGTTCTGCAAAACTTCTCATTGATCTCACATACTTCACACAGCGATTTGTGGAAATTTGGTCAGCGGCAGTCCACTGCAATCTGAGTTCACATGGGTTAGCACTGACCTAACACCTGCAAACTTTTGTGCTGCAGCAGACTCTAACAGCCTCACTTGGTTTGTATGACCTTCATAACACAATATCCTCCACACTCACTAAATACAAACTGTGCAGCAGCAGATCAAAATGACCTGGGGTAAAATGTTATCTTTTTTTTTTTTTAATAGTCAAAATGGAAAGAATGTGGTTGTGCAGCTGCAGCAGCAGGAGCAGTGTAATAGTCAGGGTTTGTCTACCACCACAAGCAGCCCAAATGTGACAAGCATGCAGCCAAACAGCACCACCAATGTAACTTCAACGCCGCTGAACACAACAGAAACCGTGAATGTCACCATCGCGGCTAATGTCTCAGTGACAGCAGTATTCAACACTACTGCGAGCAACCCAACTTCAGGTAACACAACTACAATCCAGCCTTCTACAAACAACCTTACTACAAATAACACAACCACCACAAATCAGTCTACTTCTGTAACAAATGGATCAGGTTTGTAATCAGCTCGGCGCCGTGTACAACTCTGTTGCAATATTTTCCTTATCGTAGCGTCACTGTCTTTTCAAATTTTGTTGACTGCAGCTGAAGGTCAAGCCCAAGCACTGCTCGAGCTGACACGAGACGTCTCCAAACTGAACTCCAGCCAGGTGAATCAGCTGGTGTCTCAGCTGGAGGCTCTTTTGTCAGGCCCAACTGTCAGCCTGGCGCTGGGAAACATATCTGTCAACATTGTGAGCAATCTCCTGGGTGCTTCTCCAGACGTCTTGTCGAGCTCCTCCAACAGGTTACAGATGTTTTTTTTGTTTTTTTTTACCATAATATAAGGAAGTGCACAAACACTATATGAACTGAAACGTGTTATATTTGCAGGTTCACATACATTTGACTCATTCAAATTTTTTTCATTATTTAAAGTTTGTGACAATGAAATTATTTGGTACTAAACAGTTTATGCAATGTTCAGGATAATTCAGCTCACAAAGAAAAAAAAAGAAAAAACAGAAATGGGCTCCAAAGAAAACCAACAAAACCCCTTTCATCCAAAGGAGGACAAAACACCTCGACTGCAACTCATTTATTCATCTTTTCTCACCCAATAATATATAACAATATAGAATATTGCTTCTTGCTGCACTTGAGGAAATTTAAAAGGTTGTTATTTAGCACAGGGTCAGTTTAATTTATCTATCTATCTATTTTTCACCAGGATAATAGGGATCGTCGATACAGTGGGCTTCAAGCTGGTTCTCGGAGCCACAGCTCAGACCCTTTTGTCCCCGTCTGTTGCTTTGTCTGTCAAACCAGCAGATGGCGCCAACTTTCAGCAAACTGTTTTTTCCATCTCAAACCCCACCAGTGTCCAGGTATGAAAGAAGAATTGTCTGATACAAGAGTGTCGGTCATGCAGTATTTCTAGTGTTTTAGAGTTATGTTCACAGGGTTTGGAAGCTTGAATAATTCCAGTTAATACAAAGGTGTTAAGTTGTGATTAATATATTTTAACAGTGAAGGAAGATAATACACTAACTCAAATTTTTGTACATTTTGTATTCTTCCATTTGTAGTTTGTTTACATTTCCCATTCTATATCTTATTACCATATTTCATGGTAAAGTGGGCATTATACTTGTATTCCCATTATTTATTTAACTGCTACAGTAAGTTTTCAGACTGAAATGTAGGATCAACTTAAAATGCACTACCTGGTTAAAGATTAAATCATTGGTTTGATCATGTGACCTGTTTTTGCTCTCAAACATGCAACCAGGTGAACGAGGTCAGAAATTCTGGCTGCCAGCCTACTTCTTTTCCTCACAATGACATGACGTTTAGTATGATTTGTCAGTACATCCCTGGATTACACTTGTTATTGTGCATGTAATACTGTTTTGAAGGATAAGCAGCTACAGGTCACTATTCGGACCGGCAGCTCTGTAGTGATCCCTAGTAGACAGATGCCAGTTGTCCCAGATAAAAAACGGGGTAAAAACTCTAGGATGATCAAATCTGTTAAGCCTGAGCCTCTCTCTGCCCATGTCCCATGTGCGCTACAGGTCCGTGGGGCTCCCAGGGAGAGAAGGAGTGTGACTACAATCTCCTCCATCCCTCAAGGCTCCATCAAGCTGCCCCCCTCTCTCACTCAGAATCTCACCTCTGCGCAGCAGCAGCTGGTCTCCAGAGTTCAGTTCAATTTCTACCAGACCAGCACCGTATTCCAGGTCGGAAAATTCATCTAGCAGCCCTTTGATTATTAACCAAGACCAAAAACAAAACAGCTTTATTTAGACACAATACAGAAATATATCTATTTTTGATTCTATACAGCTGATGTAGTGTTTTAAATCTCATAAATACACACGATCTTTCCGAACTAACGTCTTGCTTTGTTGTCTCTAAATTTCTACACAGGACAAATCTTTGGGAGTGCGCAGGCTTAATAGTGGGATCCTGGGAGCAAGTGTGGCGAACCTGTCACTCAAAGGACTGAAAGACAATGTTATCATCACCCTGCAAAACAAAGAGCCAGTTCCAGTAAGCACGATTTCAGCAGCTGTCATTCGAAGTCAAATAAAACTGCAAGGCTCCTTTCCTCATATTGACTTTTGTTCTTGCCTAAAGCTTGGGCTGCAGCTTTAACCAGCCAGATTAATGAAAATCATGTACAATTAGACATGATAAACTCATAAAATCCTTTTCTCTAACTACAGGCTAATTTTGTGGCAACGTGTGTTTTCTGGGACTTTGCATTAAACAGTAAGTTTTCTAACCATGAATTGAGAACTTGAGTGAATACAAACAAACAGATATGAAAACACGTGTTTGCCTTCTGCCCGTAGATGGAGCAGGTGGTTGGAGTTCAAAAGGCTGTTCTGTCCAAAATAGCACAGACGGTGAGACAACTTGTGGCTGCAACCATTTAACCAGTTTTGCCATCCTGCTGGTAAGATCATCAAAATATATTTTGCCATATACTTTGCATGTTTGGTTATTACTGCTTAGAATTTAAACACCCTGCAATCTCTTTCTTAAAGGACCTCTCCAGGACACCTGTAACCAGTTTTATCGAGGACACCATCCTTACGTATATCACATATATCGGCTGTGGAATCTCTGCTATCTTCCTGTCTATCACCCTCCTCACCTATTTGGCCTTTGGGCAAGTATAGAGAGCCAGAAAATAGATTATCCACATCTAACATTTATTTATTATGACTGAAGCTGTACACACTGCTGTTTACTCACATAGTTCTTTCTGCCACGGTGTCAAAATAATTTCATATCCACAGCAAGCTGCGCAAAGACATCCCATCCAAAATCCTGATCCAGTTGTGCTTGGCTCTGCTCATGCTGAATCTGGTCTTCCTGCTGGACGCGTGGCTCGCGCTCTATCCAGATGCCGAGGGCCTTTGCATTTCCACTGCGTGGTTCCTCCACTACTTCCTGATAGCTGCCTTCACCTGGATGGGACTCGAGGCCGTCCACATGTACATGGCCCTAGTGAAAGTCTTCAACCTCAATGTGTCGCACTACATGCTGAAGTTCTCGCTGGCTGGCTGGGGTATCCCGATGATCGTGGTCATTATTGTCATTTCAATTGACAAAAAAAACTACGGTCTTGTTCACTATGGAAAATTCACTAATGGCACTACTGATGATTTGTGAGTCCGCTGTTATTTGTAGTCTCCTTATTGCACATTATTCTACATAAAATAGAGCAAAATACATGAAATACAACCAGCAAACAATAAACTAATTCATTCTCTTCCATCCTCTCCCACAGCTGCTGGCTGGTAAATGACATCGCCTTCTACGTGGCAGTGGTGGCCTATTTCTGTGTCATTTTTCTGTTTAACTGCATCATGTTTGTGATAGTTATGGTCCAGCTGTGCCGAATAAAAAAAGAAAGCCCTCACCACATTCAGCACCGCAGCACACTGCAGGATGTGCGCAGTGTGCTGGGGATAACCATCCTCCTAGGCCTCACATGGGGCTTTGCCTTTTTTGCCTGGGGGCCTGTTAACACGGCGTTCATGTACCTCTTTGCCATCTTCAACTCCCTGCAAGGTGAGCTTTAAATCCAGTGAATGTCCAGTGTTTAGTTTTGATCATCAGTGCCGTTTGGGTATGTTTTGTATTTAAGTATTTGCAGAGGGAATTGCAAACAAAAGTTGTGTCTGCAAATTAGCTTAGTTTAAAGACATCAGTGGGTACTGGAGAGTCTGCTTAGTAATTATTCTCCTATATTTTCCATTTTAACCACTGGTTTTACTGACATCATCATATTTTTTGTATTTCAACAAAATTACAATAAAATCTTTTTTTTATTGGCGTCCATCCACAGCAACACTGCACTACAGTTTAAAATGTGGCACCAACAAAGGTTTCTGTTTCGTAGGTTTCTTTATTTTTGTGTTCCACTGTGCGGCGAAGGAAAGCGTGAGGAGGCAGTGGAGAACCTACCTGTGCTGTGGCAAAATGAGACTATCAGAGAACTCAGGTGAGCAGTGTTCGTTTTACACTGTATGCCTCAACCTGATGGTTCCTCCTTTATTTGGTTTCTAATTCACTTAAATGTGCAAAGAATTGAGTTTACTGGTTGCGTGGCCGTGGCATTTAACCTTCATCTTGCTGATTTTTTTCATCTTTTTTTTTTTTTACAGACTGGAGTCGCACAGCAACACAGAAGAATGGAAAGAAGTTTTCAATGACCAACCATGTATCTCTTTATTCTTTAAACTCCTCACATGGCAATAATTCTTCCACCTCCACCTCTTTCCTCGCCCGTGACTTTCCAGAACAGACTGATGGGATTGGTAAGAAATTACGTTTTTGCCGTTAAGATTGCTGCTGCTTAGAATATATCAATTTCAAAACAGTAACGCTGTCTTACAGGTAGCTCAATTGCAGACAGAGTAATAACAGCAGATGAAGATCCAAATATGGACGTGGTCCTCAACGAGATCAGCAGGCGGCACAGAAACCCACAAATGTCCTGACACTGAAAGGATCATGTTGTCTCTTTGTGGTTTTTTTGAATATTTATATTTTCTTAATATTTGTACAGTGTAATATAAATTAATATATATAATATATACTATATATAGTAATATATGTACTTTCTGCAAGTATTATTAGAGTGAATTGCACTTATCAAAATAAGCTAATAAATCTTTCATATAATCTCCATTTCTAATTAAAAAAAAAAAGTAAGTTAATCACAGTGGTTTCACTTTTAAAACAGTGTTAAATGTATGTTTTCATAGCTGCTTTTAACATTGGAGGAAATAATTATTTGATCCCTTGAACGGTGTCTAATTTTTATAGTATTTTCATTTTAATTGAGAGACAGAATATCTCCCAAAAACCCAGGAGGAGCTTGTTAATGATCTGAAGGCAGCTGGGACCACAGGCACAAAGAACACCATCCCACCATCAAGCACAGAGTTGGAAACATTATGCTTTGGGGTGTTTATCTGCTAAGGGAACAGAACAACTTGACTCCAGAACCTCCTTCCCTCAGCCAGAACACTGAAGATAATTCATGGATGAGTCTTCCAGCATGACAACTCAAAAAATACCGCCCCGGCAACAAAGGAGCGGCTAAAGAAGCAGCACATTAAGGTCATGGAGGGGCCTAGCCAAGGAGCTGAATCTTTGAGTTGCCTTTAGGATTTTGAGTTTCTATAAAGAGGAGCGGGCCAAGATCCTGCTGTGTGCAAACCTGGTGACCAACTACAAGATATTATTGTTGTGCCAAAAATGGTTTCTTCACCAAATACTAAGTTGGTTTTTGCTCAGGGATCAAATTGTTATTTCACTCAATGACATGCAAATCAATATATGACTTTTATGTAGTGGTTTTTTTTGTTCTTTTTTCTTTCTTCATTACAATAAAACTACCATAAAAATGAGACTGTTCATTTCTTTAAGTGAGAAAAATCACAAATCCAGCAGGGCATCAAATAATTATTTCCCCTACTCTACATACTTAAAAACAAGCATTAGTGTGGGTTTTGCATTAAATGTAATCAAAGGATATTCACTGAAGATGTTTTGACAAGACTTTAGATTCCTCCTGTACTTTATTTTTGTCAAAATTAAATCAGATATATTGAGGCTAGTTAGATATTTACTGGCTGAAGTATTTCTTACTGGTCTGTCTTTAACAGCACCTAGTGCCACCATTACAATCATGAAAAAATAAGTACACCCCCACCATTTCTACAGGGTTTAAGTGGATAGGTAGCAGCCAGGTGATGATATACAAAAGCACTTGATTAACTGATGAGCAAGTGTGACCACCTGAATAAATTTAGAAATTTTGGCTCCTTGCTGGTGGAGGATTCGAGTGTGTGTTAACACAATGTCACAGTCTTCCCAGGAGAGGCGAATTCAGCCCAAGGTAAAACCATACTACATCTCAGACTCGACAGTGAAACAGTGATGAATTTGATAATCAGATAACTTTTTCCACTTCAAAGTTTGAAAGCTAATCCCAGTCTAAGTCACAGGATTGCATTAACCTGTAATAAGCACATGCAACAGCCCCTACTTGTCTGGTGGGAGGGGGGCAGAGGTGCAGGACGAAGGGTGTCCATTTCAAAATGTGGCACTTTTAGTCTCCTCTGCTCTCCATTTCATTTTATAGCTTTATTACTTAAAATCTGTCCAAAACTTAGAAAGTACCAGTTTAGCATTAAATAAGCAAAAACTAGCATTAAACAGTCACAGTTCCTGTATTTAGCATTTCTGATAAGACAAAAATCAAGATTAGTCAGACAGTCGAGACAGGTTTCCTTCCCCCCCAAAAAAACACTTTAATTGCAGATGGTCAAAATTACTTTAGGCAGGAAAGGACAGCATTTGGTGAAATAAAGAATAAATAAATGTCCCACAGGGTGGATCAAATGTGCATTGTACTGTATATGCAAGCTACATTCACCGTCCTTTACATGCACCTAATTCAGGCTTTATATTTAAAAAAAAACAAAAAAAAAACACAACAACAAAAAACCCCAAAAAACAAATCAGGAAAAACCAACAAGGTGCTAATAAAACATTACATAAAACAGCATGAGCAGAGGTGGCAGTAACTTGGAGGAATTGTTTCCCTTTTAAAACACACTTGGACTTAAACCCCTCAGTCCCATTGGGCATAATCACATTGCCTTAATACAGCCTGAAAGAAATCACATTTTAATGGCAGTAACAAAAATTAAGCTTAAAAGTGACACTTCAGGTAAACTGCACCTGTGCACTGCCTCATGCATAGGCACATCATTCAACTTCACAACTCAAAATTATAGATAATGAAAAACACCTATGAGAAATGAGTTAATCCACATCAGTGTATATTAAAAATAATAATAATAAAATTAAAAAAAAAAAAATCAGTGTTTCAACATCCAATAGATCCTTCAGAGTACATGCAAGTGGACATTCAAAAAAACAAAACAAAAAAAAACGAATCAAGTAACAGACAAAATACAACTGACAAGTTGTAGCAAAAGGAAAAACTCAGGAACAAAGAGGCATGAAGGTGGCAGAGGGGATGAGAAAACTGCAATTGTGTCACTTTAAAATAATTTTCTTTTTGCCCATATACTTTTTTCCTTCTTCAGTCTCACAATTAATCTGCACCAACATGACTGTATTAAGCTGGAGTGTTTTGCAGTCAGTGCTTGTTAACTGACAAAAGCAAATTAAACTGCTCATTAAATGCATCTGAAGCTCACCAGTAATGTGCACTGATTGGCATTTGCACGTGAACAATTCGGACTTGGGAACAATTCCGAAATTTTTAAAACATTTAAAACCTAAAAAAAAAAAAAAAAATTTTATGGTTGCCTCCAATTTTCAGATTGCGTTCAGTTTAAGCACACCTCAGGGGTACAGGAAAAATCAAAACCCCTGAATATTCCAGCTGCTGGGAACTTCAGGAGAGAAAAGATGGAAGTTTTACTTTTTCCAAGCGGTGTAGAAAACCCATCTGATGGTAGAGTTAAGGACTGCATGCAAAACATGAGCATCAGAATGATCCAAGCTGCTTGGTGCCCTTTCAGAGATGTAGGAATACATTACAATGATATATTCCATCTGTACTACTACTTTTACTACCTGTCAGTCTGGTACTGTGTCATTATTGGTTCTTTTTCCTTGGAATACATCTGCATGGCACTTTGGGAGGCAGGGGAGTTTACTGCTTTCATTAAATTATAGGAAGTAAAATAAAACCAGAGTTTGATCTTTACACTCAGTTTATAAGCACACCCACAGCTTAACCACAACCTAGCTAATGATTACTTGAAAAACAACCACAATCTATGCTAATGCCAGACTGTGACAATGACAAACTGAGAAAGGTAGTGGAAGACTGCCTGTATTCACCTGCATATTTTTTGAGTGCTGCCTCTGCCCTTTGCAAACAGATTACTAGACAGGAATTTAAAAAAAAAAAAAAATGCATAGATATTAATCCTGCAAGCAGTGATCCACTCTGACTGTAGCCACTAGATTCACTGAAGAATCACTGAAGAAGCAGAAATTCTACCAGAGATTTTTTTTCCCAGGTATAAATCCAGAACTTTGGTGCATCCCTGAACATGTATATCAATAAACAGAAGAGCCATGTTCTTAATTTTGCTTGGCCCTTACTGCATTTCAGTAATTATTTATAAGTACAGGACCTGATAAAAAAGGATACTGCTCCAAGTAGGATGGAACACACACCACCTCTTTGCAGAAGTCCACTGGACACGAGAGTTTTCCCAGCTGCTCCTCAAACAGATTC
>VUQJ01031776.1:0-11827 GCA_015108635.1 Andinoacara biseriatus | reverse complement strand
CTATAACTCACCTTCCATACACGCACACATTCACCAGATTCCATGACCAGTGAATGTGCGCTTTATTAGCAGATGGAGAAGTTCCCCCTGTGTGCGGCTGTGCTATCAGCCTTTCATTGAATGGCTTTTATTATGACGTATTGGCTCGGGCCGATCCCTGTCACATCAGCGCCGTAATAGATGAAAAATGACAGGGCCCCACAATGCTAAGGCTATGCATTTGTTAGGTATTAAAGGGCCACTTTTCCACCTGAAGTTTTCTGCATTACTGAAACCAGCAGCTGCAGTTTACTTTACTTGGCCAGCGGTGAAAGAACTACAGGGTTAGGCCGACTGCTGAGGTGAAATTTATTTTCTTCTCGTGTCTGCAGCAAGGCTCATCCAGCTTTCAGAGTTAAGAACCACGTTTCAGTCTGTCTGAGTGACGTCTCTGCAGGGGTTCCAGTGTAATTAGTCATAATCCATCAGTGTGACTGACAGGGTTGCAAAATTCTGGCAGTTTATTTTTACCCATCATATTTATTTTTCTTTTTTTTTTTTCTCCAATGATATACAGACTTTTTTTTTTTTAACCAAATTTGGGAATGTGTGAATTGTAGTAATTGTAATTGCAACAATGGCACTAATATATATGCACTTTAGAAGAAAAAGATGAAAAGATTTAAAAGCTGTGACTGATTCAAGAGGATGTTCACTTGATATAAGTGATTATTTTAACAGACATTCTACTTAATGCTTCTTATCTACTCTAGCTGATAAGCTTATTCATTAGTTACATTGAATACTAAGTTTGCATACAAAACATATCATCAGTTTCATAATTAGAAATGTGTATGTTGATTTAAACTATTCATTATGTAGTAATGTTGTTATTATCAACAACAGAACTCCAAGAATTCACATAAAGGATGCTTTTAGGGGCCATTCTTCTCTATTTTGTTGATAGTATGCCTACACTTGTTCTTTAAGCTGCTCATGAATGTTTCTTTATTAAGTAACTTTCAATTACATGCTCATGCTTTGGAAGAATAAGTGTGTTTTAAATAAAAAGCCAGTACTGGTGAAGGGAGATAGATAGATAGATAGATAGATAGATAGATAGATAGATGAAGTGGCTGACATCGAAAATTCCTACCAATGGCTGGACAAAGCTGGGCTGATGGATTTACTTCCATTTAATATAATGAGTTATGAAATTTCAACTTAATTTCATGAGCTATCGGCTATTACAACTTATGGTTGTAAGCCATTACAATGAAATGTAAATTTAAGTGCATCAACTTAACTTAACCTGAGTTTCAAAATGGTAACCAGAACTCAAAAAATTCTGATGACCACTGGGATGTCTGTGATTAGGGTTGCCACCTTTCACAAATGAAAGTAAGGGATCCCCACCACGGCTTCTCAGGGCCATGACCAACATGGCCCAAGTCGTCCGACTCACATTTTATGTGTTGTGTTTTTTTTGTAAAGGAATGATCAAGAAAGCAGTTAGTCATACATAAAATTAAATATTTTTTTTTTTTTTTTTTTTTATAGCAATGAAGACTTTATTGTGAAAGATTGCTGCATTGCTGTTAAATGTGGCATTGACGTGAATCACAGAGATCCCGAGCCGCCTTCTTTTTAGGCTTGCATTTTCAGAGATAGAAGGGGACTCTGTGTTCTTGATGGTGTTGTTTGAGCGCATCAGATGTCCTTATTTGGGGAATCTTAATCATGAAAGCAGCCACCCCATTGATAACAGCAGTGAAAATGACCTCTTATGTCAGTCACTGACAGATATGGTTATACTACTAATCAAAGTCATTTAAGAGCACCGTTGGTGTGCTCACACATCTTTTTTTCAACTCTAACTGTTGCACTGGAATATCACTCCTGTGGGACAATAAAGGGCATTTCTATTTGATTCAAACTAGTTTAATGTTTTTGTCATGTTTTCAGTCCACATCACTGTTTTTATACCATACTTTAAAATTATGCTCTGTGTTTTAGGTGCAGGCGGTCGATTTGTTAAAGTTTGGCTACAACTGCGGATGAAGTGGAGCTGTACGTTTTGCAGTTTTGTCACCTATAATGAAAGAACAATAGTGAGTCATTACTGAAGGTTATCCCAGTGTAGAAAAGAGATTATTGGAGATCAACCACACATCACAGAGCTCATTTCCCGATGGCCAGCTATGTTCCGTGAGAGACAGGTAATCACATGACTTTGCATTAATTCCACTGAGAGATGTAATGACGTTACGTTAGGACAGTGTACTGTGTCCTGTTGACAAATGTTTTATTTTCTCTCTTATCACTTTAGTTTACAGCAGAATTCGGGACTTCTGGAAAGAAGCGGTCTCTCAAAGACATTTTGGACTTCCTTGTGAAAGATGTAAGTGGAACTGTGGCTGGCTTGAAAATTAGGCGCTCTATGTTTGTTAAAATATTTTCATCTCACTGAATGTCTTATATCCTGAAGGGATATAATGAAAGGAGACGGGTTGCTTCTCTGCTTGCTTTGCTACACTACATATCAGGGGAAGATCCATCCGCTGTCATCAGAATGTGTGATGTAAGTCAACAGTTTTGTAATTCAGCAAGTGTATGTTTACATTTTTGTCCTTGTATCTTCAAATTTAAAAAACCTTTTGGTGGTTTTTGTGTATGTATGGGTGGGGGCGAGCAGGAGTGGGGAGTTGTAACAGAGGACAACGCCAGTACAGAAAGCGAGTGGAAAAACATACGGATGGGGCCAACAACAGAGGACAATGTAACCATGTAAGAGAAGCCCTACTTCAAAAAAAGTCAGCATCAGGTAATGTGTCCTACATATTTAGGATATTTTCAGTACTTCACCTTGGTAATCTTTGGTGTAATATGGTACTCGACAGGCACGCCTTTTGCTCATGTACAAGAAAACAGAAGCTCTGCAGATGAAAAAGTACATGTCAAAAATAAGAGCTGCCTGACAATAAAGCACTGAAAAAAAAACTTTAAATATGGTTTACACTTAAACAGTTTGTTTTCAGGTGAAGATTCTTTCACATGTCTAATGCATCTTTTGTTGTTGGTCTCATTCACAACAATTTTTATTGCTTTGTTTGTGGGCTGTTTATGCTCTATGCTTCTACAAACTTGGCAGTTTGTGTGTCAGGTTATACTCTCACTGAACAGAAGAGCATCATATGACCCCACTTCAAAAAACTGAACTATTCCTTAAAGCGTTAAGGCATATAGGTTGTTAAACCACACAATAGCATCCAACAATGCTAACTTGGAGTAATGGCATTCTGTGCTTGCACCCCAAAATGGTCATGTATTATTATTTCTTCTTTTTAGGGCTCATGTTGACACTCTGGATGATGCCATGAAGGGGTTGCAGCTTGGCCTCCTGGTAGCCTGTGAAGGCGGTGAACAGGGTGCCATTCCACACGAGGTGTTGGATGTGGCAGCTGTGGTGGAGGAGACCATTGTGCTTCACAACATGGAAGATGTGGCACAGAGCTTTGCCATGCTTACGGATGTCATCTATTGTGTCAATCTCAAGTATCCAGATGACATGAAGTATTCCTTTGAGTATCTTGAGAGTGGTGATGAAGATCAGACCAGGGTTTGGCTCGACTACACGGATTGAGAAACAGAATCCTGGGGTACAACTGGAACCTTTATGTTTTAAGTTTCATTGTATTTTCTAGAAATTTTTCAGTTCTTTTTCTATACACAAAAACTTTCAGTATTGTGTTAAAATAATGTTCTTTCCAAAAAACATCACTCAGGATTGTCATTGTGAGATTGCTGAGACATTGATCTTGTAGCACTTTATTATACTGGACTGTTTATGAGAGATGATGGCTGATTGTATTGCGTTTGCACTGCAACTGTTTAATGTTATTGTTTACAGCACTTTGGGCAAGCGTCTGTTAAATGTGCTATGAATATACTGGATTTAGATAACTCTAATAAATGAGAACATTCTAACCACACTAACTTCCACATGTTGTTGTCTTGGAGATAAATGTTCTGATTTACACTCGCTTTAAGGCTTCTCAAATCTGCAAAAAGTGTATTTGATGGCAAAAAATTCATTCTTTCAGGAAACTGGTGAACTTGCAATTATTGGTGGAGAAAGGGGATTAAATTCGGAAATGTTTGTCTGCTTAAATTGCAATTTTAAATTCAATTGCTGCCTTAAAAGCGTGACTTAACTCAAAAAGGCAATTGATATGAATGTGGTTAGTTTAATTTTAAAATGTGAGTTAAAAGGATATATAAATGTATGTTACTTTAACAAGAAAAAGTGAATTTTCTTGGACTCATAATGTAACTTTGTGAGCTGTTTTAACTCAGAGTATCAAGTTCAAACAACAAGTAGTCAATAATTATACAACTGATATAACTTAATTATGTGAGTTCAAACAGCAAATAATTGTAAGTTACCTTAACAAGGGTAATCAATTTTTTTTGGAATGGATGATGTCATATTAACTCATAGTATCACCAATAAATTATCATCAGTTGGGCAACTTTTGCAACTTACCTTTATGAGTTCAGAAAAAGATTCTTCTTAAGTTGAGTTCACTTGTGTTTTTCAAGGCAGCAATTGAACTTAAGTTTTTAAGTTAAATCACCCTAATAATCTTGCAGGATACACCCCCAAGGGTAGTTGACAATGACTGAGCAAAGACCCTGTGGGACTTCCAGATACAGACAGACAAACAGGTGATGGCTAACCAACGGACATACAGTAGTAGTGGTGGAAGAAAGCCATAGTGATAGATGTAGCAATATCAAGTGGCGGCAACATCAAGAAGAAGGAACACAAGAAGCTTGATAAATACCAAGGTCTCAGAGAACAGCTAGAGATGATGTGGAAGGTGAAGGTAACAGTGGTCCCCATGGTACAGTAACCAGAGCACACGGGGCAGTGACCCCAAACTGGGTGAGCCAGATGGACATATACACACTGACTTCACTCACTGGTTGGTGGTCTCATATTTAATTTTAAGTAGGTATCTTGTACTTTGTGCTAAATAGCATACAAAAAAAAAAATTGTACAATTTCACTCACCATACTGTAACAGACTTCAGACTTCTCAGACTGTCTGTTAGTACAGATGACTTTGCAAAGCATTTTATATTTCTTATAACTGCATTAAAATGCTCCAAAGGGCACCAACACCACAAATGTGTGCTGTTTCTTGAAACAGATTAGCTAAGGTGACACCTAGCAGACAACGACTGGCTACATCCACCCATGTGACAGCCCCTAGGCTTCAGGACCTGGTTGTAAATGACCTTCAAATGGTTATTTTTACTTTAGGATAATAATCTTTGGTTTTATTTGTTCCTAGCTCTTACGGTGTTTTCACTTAAGGTTTCAAGGAAGCAAGTCTTCAATAAAGTTTCTGTGAAACATCAGTTTAAGAGACCATCATTCATCATGCTACACTGGTCACTGGGATCTGAAGAGTAGCTCATTGGGAGTGATGGCTCACACCTGGGCTTGTGTGACTGCTTGTTTATACAGTAGGTGTGTAATTAGTCAGACCTTCTTCTTCTCTCCTCCAGGTTACTCGGTCTGATAAACTTTAGTTGCTTTTTTTTTTGCTTCACTGACACAGCAAATGCCCATTCACTGACACACTACTCATGAACTGATGCATATTTATTTATTGATGACAAGAACTGTATGGTCTCAAATTTTATTTTGCCCTACCCTTTGACCCAGAGTTGTGACAACACCCACTTGTCACTTGCACAGTTAGGTCCATAATTTGGACAATTTTTGTAGTTTAGCCTCTGGTCAGCACCGCAGTGGAATATAAATCAAACACATGTTTGAAATGCACGTGTGCAGCTTTAATTAAAGGGGTTTGACACAGGTATTGCATTAACAGTTTAGGAACTAAAGCCATTTTTATATATAGTCCTCCATTTTCAGAGACTACAAACTAATTGACTGATAACTATTGATTGATAACCAGTTTTAAGGCCAGGTGAGACCTGTTCCCTCATTATTCCACGACAAGCAGATAAAATATGAAGAATTGATAAAATATCAACACCTGAACATCATTCTAAGTGTTGAGCTTGCATTTGCTAGTTTTTCACTAGAACTTTTATTTTGGATCTTATAATCAAAGAGATGTGAAAGTGTGACAGAGGCCATCATTAGGTTAAAAAAAAAAAAAAGCTTTTGAGAGATACTGCAAAAGTTTTAGGAGCAGCTAGATCGCAACATACTGCTACATTAATAAAAAGAATGAATGCACTGGTCAGCTCATCAACACGAAAAGGCCTGGAACACCACAGGAGACAACTCAAGTAGACAACTAAAGGTTCTTTCTTTGGCTAAAAAATACTGTCATGTCCTGGGTCTTTGACCCAGAGTTTATTCTTGGTCTTTAAGAGTTGTGTTCAGTTTAGCTTCTCCTTGTCTCATTAGTTAGATTCTGTTCACCTGTGTCTTGTTTTCCCATCTGTGTCCTCTCTCTCTCTGTAATTACCTATAGGTGTGTATCTAAAGCCTCAGTTTTCCTCTGTTCCTTTTGATGTTCTCCTTCATGCTGTGTGCTCCTTTGTTCTGCGGTTTCCCCTTTTGCTACCAGATTTTTGCACTTCTGGCTCTAGCCCAGCCTACCAGAATAATGGGAAGAGAAAACTATGGCGGACAGAAAGCACTCATGATCCAAAGCATATCGCATTATGTGTCGAACATAAAGGCAATGTTATGCCACGGGCGTATGTGGCTGTCAATGTAACCAGGTCACTAGTGGGGTTTTTTTTGTTTTTTTTTTGATGATGTGACTGCTGATAGAAGCAGAGGGATGAATATCGTGAAGTGTACAGGGCAGTAATCTCTGCTCAGATTCAGCCACATTCTGCAAAATTGATTGGACGGTGCTTCAAATGGAGCCACTGCAAAAGCAACTCAAGTTTCTAGAGGTAAATAAATGGGATATTCTTCCAGTCCATCAACTGATCGCAACCCAATAGCGTACGCTTGCATTAAATACAAAACTGAGTGCAGGGAGCCCTGCGTGCAAAGCAGCAACTCATGACGACCGTAGCAAAGGCCTAGCAGAGTATCTAGGGGAGGCAAATAAAACCACAACAGAATTTTAAGTGATGATTTAAAATAAATAATTCCCTAAGTGCAGTTTCACAAAGGGGAAAATCAGCAAGAGAGCTCAAAACTTACTTTTTGTAGCAGGTTGTGAATGTGTTTATTTTTTGCTGTAAAAATAGGCTTTTTAGCATGAGACTCTATGGGGACTGCCTCCCTTTTGGAGCCAGCCTCAAAGTGGCCATTTGAGGAACCCAATTTTTTGGCGCAACCTTGTTTTCAGCCCATGAGACTGTTTACAGGTTGTCTGGTTTATAGATTGTAGTAAAATTTAGGACATTTATGAAAAGTTTTAAGCTGAAGTTTTGCTATTCTGATAAGGTGAATAATGTTGGTACGCCCTGTGTAATTTGATTCTGGCTTTGTTTGTTTGCATGTGATTGGCTTCCTGCACAGCTGCTCTGTTACGCCAATCGATGGGAAGATGGGAAGAGTAAATTTCACAAATGCATATTGACCTGCTTGTTCATTTTAGCAGCTGTGAAGTTGCTTGTTATCCCAGGAAAGCACAGGTGTACATCATGAATTGAATGATGGCTGCATAAGTTTCAGGATCTGAGTATCGTTCATGCTGGGACACTTGAATATAACACAGCTAATGGTATTGTTTCTCGATCGTATTGGATCTTTTATGCATATTTACATGCAAATCAGCCTCTGGCTGCAGCACTTCCAACTGAACAGTAAAATATAATTGTGCTGATATTTGTATTGAGGGAGTGTTCATGTGAGACAAAACAGGCTCAAAACCTTCAAAGATGTATCTTAAAAAAAGGTTTTTAACAATAACAAAAGGACAAAGATATCTTTGTCCAGACTTCGGAGGGCCAAAGGTCATCAGAGTCTGAGTTTAAATGCAAAAAGGTTGGATGGAAGTCAGTATTTTGGTCGAGGAAACTTCAACACTAGCATGAATCCAAAACTTAGAACTTGATGTACAACTCTTGTTCATTTAGATAGCAGGTTTGTGTTTTATTTATAATGCCTGCTCACAGCTTTTCACATAAATGTGGTTTTACTGGAACAGGTGGAGAATTTGTTACAGTTCATTTGCAGCATTTGTTAAATCGCTCAGCCAAAATGAACAAATTAGGAACCTTAGAACTTAAAAGTGGGAATACCGGGATTGTGATTTGTTAGCTCGGCTCAAACTAAGAAGGGTTACAACGATGTGGACTCGTATCTCAAATCCTTGTTTTCCGGCCACCAGCTGTTCTCTGAATGTGCTTAAAGACAGGGGAGCATATGGCAGCATGTGCTGAGTGGAAGATTCTTCTGTACGTACAGCACATACAGTGTGGCTGTAGGGAGAAATCTAAACCTAATAGTTGTGTCTTTGTTTTTTGCCCTGCACCCTAAAGTATAAAGAAAGTATGACTAGCAGGTTTTAGAGGAGGCTCGGAAACGTTTGTAGCTTGCTCACTCGAGGAGTGTGGTGGCTGTTGGATTAATGGATATCTTTTTACTTGTCCACTGACCCTCTGGATGTTCACTCATTGGGCTGCAGTTCCTGTTAGACCATGTTTTTTTTTGTTGTTTTTTTTTGGTTTTTTTGAAGGGGGTGTCCCCCAGTGTTTGTTTTAAAGGCTTTATTTACTAATTAGCTTCCAGAATGACAAAATATCCACTAAGAATAAAATGTAAGTCTGATTATTGATACTATATTAATACAGAATGAGCTACGCAGCTTAAAGTTATAAGATTGGCTCCAGCATTAAAGTGAATTAAAATGTGTCATTTTAATTCACTTTAATACTTTTCCTTTAAGTACTTCAAGTACATTTTTGTGCTTTCATTATTTAAGTAAATGATCTAAATGCTACTTCCACTGTTACCAGTTATTTAATAGATTCTTGTGCAGTTCTTTTGTGTAGATACTTTTTCATCTGATACTAATCTGTATTAGTGCACAGGACCCAGGGTGCTGTTCAAATGTCATTTTGTGCCGGCATAACCAGTCAACCAATTAGGATATTAATGAAGAATAATGAGACACTCGCTCTTCTCTCAATCTATTCCCAGTAACATCCTGTTGTTACGGTCCCTGTACAAAGGCAGCTCCCTTTCCCCTGCAGTGTTTGACCTTTTAGACCCTATCACCTTTGTTTTACTTGTTTATGGCTTAGTCCTTGACTGTTTCAGCCCATTGCTGTCCTCCATCATACCTTACAATATACTGTTTAACAGCCACATGTAAATCACACTTTCCACTGATTGTTGTCCACTCCCATGAATGCCACACCTTTCCAGTGGATCAGGATCGCCTCATCTTCCCAAATCCACACTCTGGGCTGCTAAACCGGAATATTAAACACCATGAGATCAAACAAAATGAGCTAGCAGCACTTAACTGCTAACAGCTTTTCATGCTGCCTGCATGCCAACAAAGAATATCGTAAGTGTTGGAAACAAAAAAATTTACTATTAACAAAATATAACCACCACTCATACAAAGAACAGTAACAGGGAATGGGTGAAAATGGTATGAACTTACTACACATGGTAAAGATGATTTAATCATTAGTTAATTAACTGCATTTATATTAAAATGTATCAAGTGACAATGTAGAAGGTGAGGGGTGTGTGTAGAGCCCTTTAAAAAAGGTACCATAGGTTTCAACTCAAACAAAATCTCGTTCTCTTTTACTGGTACCCAGTGAAGCTGAATATGACAAAAGGGATTTATGCAGATGCCTACAATTAATGGCTGAACTACATTTAGAAAATGTAAATTTTCACGATGCTGCGTGTAGCAGTGGCTGCATCATTTGATTGAAGACACAAAGGCAAGCTGCATATAATGCACCATCTAACACCACACTGATCCAAACTGATCGACTTTACATCACGTAGTTTGCAGGAACTTTATTTTTGAGATTCTATGGTGTGTTTTTTTTATATATTTTCTGGAAAGGATTGAGTCAGATTTACCTTTAAACCTTTTAAGAATTTTGTTGCATTTTCATCAGTGGCTAACATAAATATTTAGAGTGCATACACACAGGATAAATTAATGTTAATGTTGCACAATGATGGATTTCACATTTACGTGCTTTTTTTTTAATGAATTTGAAAGATTACCAAGGAGTCGCCTGCCTGATCTCTCTTTGTGTTTGTGCTTTCCTGGTGCAGATGCAGTTACCATATTCATTCTTGCAGACCCAAACAGAAATGAGGCTGGATGATAACTGACATGACATGCTGATAACAGTAGTCATAATGGCTGCTTTGATAGGTCTATTAGTTACCAGTGGCATTATTTGTTGTTTCTTTGTCCTTTCATTCATCATCATGACTTCCTCTTTTATTAAAACCTCCCTCATCCTTTGTGTGTGCACTTTCTTTAAAGACTTAACTCATCTTCAATCTCTATTTCTTTCTCTATTTCTCCTCTTACATTTAACTTTAAATTCTTTATTGAAGCCTTTTCTTTCTTTTTCTCTGTTCTCCAGCTGGAATGTTTCTCTCATTCTCTGGATGCCTATCATTGTCCAGCAGGACAATGGTTTCAGAGTGTCCCATTCTCATGAAGATGATGCCACTCAAATGCCTGGAGGGAATATCCTCAATGACCACTTTAAGTCAAGGATGGACTGATTAGATTGTGGTGGTCAAAATTGTGCTAACATTCACTTGGACTTATGAACACACCACCACAGCGAATCCTGACAAACAAGATGAGGATGAGCTGAGCACAATTTGGTGGTGAAGGTCACTGTGACCTCACAAAACCACAACTCCAGTCATTATTGCAAAATATCTCACACATGTCTAATAGGATAATGACTGCATGTTTAATGAGTCTGGCATAGAAACTACAACATGACTGGCAGAGGCCAGGTGGCATCAAGTTTATTTGGAGTCTTGAAGGGTGCCCCTCGTGTGTCTTAATTTACATATTTTTCAAGATTATATGCTCTAATCTTGACAAACTGGGCCATTTTTTAAAAATCATATTTTATTTCTCCTTTGGGAGAGCTGCATGCATTCTCAGGATTTCTGTCCTTTCCTTGTATACAGGCTTCTCTTGCCATGGCAATCTCTTTGATTGCTATGAATCCATACATGTCATATAACAGATTGACAAAGCCACTATGATGTCATTCTACTGCTTTGCAGACTGATGTTTTGACCCCTTGACTTTGGCATTTTGTGACCATCACTGGACCAATGGATAGTTATCAGCTAAAGCTACTGCTGGCTGGCTTGGTTAGCAAAGTGCAAATCTAATTTACTGCTATTAAAAAGGAATGCTAATTTTGGCAAGCACAAAACAGCCTTCTAACAAAATGTACTTGAAACTCAGCTGACTAACTATAGCTGATTCCTTTTGCATACCTCCTCTAATGGTACCCACCTATTACTCAGAATGGCAGTAATCATGTATACAGTACCAGTGGGTCTAAATACAATTTAAACCTATCAGTTATCATACTGCAGCTAGAGTACTGACAGGAACCAGAAAGAGAGCATATTTTTCCCATATTGGCTTCTCTTCATTGACTCCCCCAGCATATTTACCACTGCTACGAAACCAGCTGTGACAAGTAAAAGCCATATAGAGTGAAACGGCATGATCACTGGCTAATGACTAGTGATTGACAAGTTTTGTGAATGTCCTGGTGTATTTCTGACTCTAATATTGGCCATAATTAAGAAAAATGAGTTTGTATTCAGTATGACCTGAAACTAGCAACTGAGCCCATAAAGTTA
>VUQJ01031766.1:0-18109 GCA_015108635.1 Andinoacara biseriatus | reverse complement strand
GCTCTCGTGTGTGTGTGTGTGTGTGTGTGTGTGTGTGTGTGTGTGTGTGTGTGTGTGTGTGTGTGTGTGTGTGTACTGCACAAGGTTTTTCAAGTTATGACAAATAACAAAAAAAATGTTTCAAATCCTTCAATCCTGCTGTTACTGTATGTATAGGAGCTCCAGTCAACCCTGCAATGCCCAGTTATGGTGCAGCTCCCATGATGCCAACCATGCCAGCTATGTCAGGCATTCCAGGTAATTCTCCTGCATCCGGGATTGTCAAAGTGTGGCAAAACTATAGCCCTTGACAACATTTATTGCATTTCACAAGGACATCCACAGTTCATGTCATACCGTCTTATAGCAGCACAGAATGAGACCAAGGAAACATTTGTCTTTAATTACAAATTTGGCTTAACCTTCCCAAACTTGCCAAATACACTTAGTGTCAAAAAATGTAACATCCAGCTCACTAATGGTTAAATATATATGTATAAACCAGGATGAAAATGACAGTTAAAAGACAATCTTCCTAATAGACTCACTACAAACTCTAATAAAAAGTACATGATGTGTCCTCTTCTCAGTTCAGCCGTCAGTCATATGTTGGCTAACAAAACTGGTACACAGTCAGAAACTTGAGAAACCCTGACCTGAACATGACCCTTTCCTCATTGTGGTAAATGCAGAGACCTTTCTTTTGTGCAGCACTGTGTACTGCAGTACTGTGGATACAGGCTATCCAACTCATGGATGAGTGAAGCTATTGCATAATAATACACAACAAAACAAGCTGAAAAAAGATGAGTTTTACAGATGTGTTTAAATATGAACACTGTCATAACTGATCATACACAGCCATGATGATGCCTCAGGTTCCCATGTCAGCTCCTCCTGCTGCTGACCCCATGCAGATGGCAGCTGCAACACAACAGGCTCTCATCAACCAGCAAGCCCTTCTCATGGTCAGAACTCTGATGATAATTTTGTTTGCATCTTTTATTGGCCCCTTCACCAATGATGAGTCCTAAGTTTGTATTTTCCCCTCCATCCTCTCAGGCCCAGCAGATGACCATGCAGGCGATGACTCTGTCCCAGCAGCAGGCAAAGGAGCAGCAGAAGAAGGAGGAACAGCAGAGGAAAAAGGAGGAGCAGAGGCAGAAGGAACAGGAAAGAAAAAAGGCAGAAGAGAGGGAACGGAGGCGTCAGTCAGAACAGCGTCATAGGGATCGGTCCAGCTCACCTTCCCCTCGATCTCCCTCACCCCCACCATCTACACCTAAACACAACAAAAGTTACAGGCAGCCTGAGACAGAGGTATTTATGTATATTGTATATATTATGTATATACATTACTGTTTTGTGTTTTTTCTTTCTCTCTCTTCTTTCTTTCTTTTCTAAACACAGTCACCACTGTACTTCTGTTAAGTTGGTTCTTTGCTGTTTTACATTTTCTGCTGACAAAACAATCTTAATTCAGAGTCCACCTTAAATCAGATGAGCACAATATTTTATATGGTCAACAAATCATCTAAAAGCCAAAAACCAACAATTACAGTGTAATTGACAAAAATGTATTATTATTAAAATGATTTTGTCACATTTCACTCTGCAAGTATACTCTTAGGCCAAAATTATGCTTCTGCATCAGGTCTTTGTGGGGCCTGTGCCTAACTAGAAACCCCTCTGACTCCGACGCAGCAACCTACAGTAACAATCACTGTCTCAATATAAGGAATAACAATCAATCAATATAAGGACTCACAAATTTCAGAAAATCGGAATAAATGAACAAAGAAGTGGAAAAACTAGATGGACAAATACGATCAAAAAGAAAGGGATGAGGAATGTTCTCGGCGTTTTAATTGTTTCTGTCAGCCGTAGCACATTTAAAATACCGGGACCCGATTGCATGGTAATTAACATAGATTTGCTGCATGCTGGGATCTGCGCCATCCCAACACGACCAATCTATTAAACCAGCTGAAACCTACTGGAGCGTTGCTAGTATAATAGGTATTTGCTGTGTCGACCTGTATAATTCTGATTTAGCTGAACATGTTTTTTTTTGCCAGCCTGACTGGGTCAGGAGCATAGAATTAGGCAGGGCCGGTAGGAACACGTCCCTAACAATATCGAATAGTGTCTGTTATGTCCATACCAATCACGAGGCATAATTAGCAAGGAACAGAAGGGACATCCCCCCACAATATTTGCTCTGCAGGTGTAATTAGCACTGCATAGGACCCCGATTCGTCACCGGAAACCCCACAAACTGACTTGACTCACGTTCCTACCAATGTTAATACCAACCCTTTTTAATACATGTTCATAATCTGTCAGTATGTTGTGGCAGTGAACTAAAACATGAGCAAATTTCATTGGTCTAAATAACATCCTAGTATTATTAGTCATGATAAATGGCAAAAACTTTGTTTAAACAAATTAAATAAATATATTGTTTAATTTAAATAATAACTGACTTTTTCTGAAAACAGCTGGTTGATCAGTCAAACTCTCACAGTCCGAAACTGGTCAACAACTGAGGTCAATAACACAAAGTCTTTATTCTATTTACAAAGTAGGATACAGACAGACGGTTTTGGTTTTGTTGCAGATGAAGGAAACCCCCCTGCAAACCCTATTTCTCTATATTTGAAGCAGTACTGTCACTTTCCTCAGTATAAATAAAAATGTTACTTTTACAGTCAGAAACAGAAGAAAACGTAGCAGATCCAGATGAGCTGCATTCTGTCAAAGATAAGAAGAACTTCTTCCAGAAGATTGGTGAGTTCAGCAGACCACAAAAAGCAAACAGCTGTCATGATTCTGGGGTTTGACCCAGCTTTTTGTTTTTTCTACTTTTGAATTTTGGTGTTAGATTTTTTCAGTTTGTTTCTTGGACTGTTTAAGATTTCTTTTATCACCTTCTTATTTCTTTATGTATTAGCTTTCTATGTTCTTCTGAGTTTAGTTTTCCTTGCAGGCCTCGTGTCCGTCTGTGTCTTGTTCAATAATCATTCATTTTTACTAAATGTATATAAATGTTTATGGATATTTGTTTTAGAGTATTTTAGTGTTTTTCTATCAGATTTTATATATTATTTATTCTTGGTTTTGTTCTGTGTTCTGCTGTCCCTCTGCTGTTTAAAACAAACAAAGGAGTATCATATCTTATCTTATCTTATCTTAGCTTAGTTTAGCTTAGCTTAGCTTAGTTTAGCTTATCTTAGCTTAGCTTATCTTTTTTTGTTTTGCATTACGGAAAAATGACTGACCTTGGATTTGGGATTTTGTGTTTTGGGACACTGTTAAAGAGACTCAGCATTAAAGCTGTTTTGGAGTTCAGTTTTGTCTCATGCGTCCTGCGTTTGGATCCACCCCTGCCAGCCTCACAGCCCATGATACCCTTTGACTGCTGGGTTCAGCTCCAGCATCCCATGACTATAAATTTGAAATTCAAATTTAAGGAAATGTTTAATGGATTCAATTTAAAAAACACAAGTAAAACAGATTTGGAAAAAAAGAGAAAATGAGACCTGCATGACAAACTGATTTAGATGACACTGAAAGACACAGATGTATAATTCTGAACGTGCAGGATCATTCTTATCATTTCACTGAATTATAATGAGAGGGCGCCACCTTTTCCTATATTTTCCTAAATATATCTTTTTGGAAGATATATATATTTTTTCTAATACCTGAGAATGAAAATTCTTTTTGCTACATTTGCCCATCACACATGCATTCATGAAACACTTAATTCTGTGCCTTTAAGCAGTCTTCCTAACTACTACACACACACACACTCTATGGATCTTGAGTAGCTTGCCCAAGGACACTTAGACACACAGACTGGAGGAGCCAGGGTTCAAACCACCAACCCTCTGATGAGCACATAACCCAACTGAATCTCCTCAGTTATAGATACCAAGTCACATTTTAGCATAATTGTGATGCAATGCTACAATATTCGGCAAAGCTGTTGTTCAACCATCAATGTCCCCTGGTAATAGACCCAATAATACCGCAACCACACCCTTTAGGAATTTTGGCGGAGTGCTTTTTTTAGGAGCCTCAGATGCCACTTCCGAAAATATTCTTAATTTGGAACATGATGATGCTGGACTCATTTCAGCCGCTATTTAAGCCGCTATTTAATTCCTTCCATTTAAATTCTCTTCATTTATTTATTAGTCATGTATTATTCGGGTTCATAGAATATTTTTCTTGATTTCATATTTTCTTCATTTCTTGATTCCTGGCTGTGCATGCCAGGACTTCTGATTTTCTGTTTCGTACAAGGTTACGTTAAATTAGCATTTTTGAATGATTACTCTTGCAGTATTTTTTTCAAGTTATGTTTTTTCTCAATCCCCACTGTGCTTTTCCTGTGTTATCCAATAGCCACTCAGCCCAGTGGTAAATCCAAAATCCCAAAGACACGTCCCCCAAGCCCACCCAGACAGCAACAGCGCTTACCTCCATTACCTCCTCCATCGCCCCCATCTGTAGCACCTAAGCCTGAAGGTAAGAGGGTTAAAGAAGTTCAAGGCTCTCCAGGCTGATCCTTCCTGACAAATCCTTAATTTAAATTTGTATCATTGAAGATTATCTCCAAACCAACCATCATATAATAATAAATAGTAAAATAATAATATGTTGTTTATGGTTAATTTTGCTTAGATATTTTCATCATGTAAATATAGCTAAGAACTTGACATGACATACCTTCATCCTTACAAAATTTAATACGTGGGATACCACTTACTATATGTGACAGTGTTTCAGTACTGCTGTTTCTTTATCACCAGGATTGACTGTTCTCCTGTATGCTTTCACATTTTAAATTTTTCAGTATTGTTGTAACATATTTTAATTACAAACTGTAACTCTTAAAGCACCTTTGACGGCTGCAAGCCGCAGTCACTTGGATGGATGTTCTTGAACGTCATTTCGTTTTATGTTTGACATATAATGACAATATATTGATTCTGATTCTGATTATAGCTAGTTAGACAAAAACTGTTATTCTACCAAAGGGTTACATGTGTAAACGCCCATAATCGTATATGCTGCTAATGTTTTTGTACCTGATTCTACAGGATATCTTTATTGTAGAGTCTAGACCTCAGCAGGTTGGAGCTATTTTGGTGGCACCTGAGGGGAAAGCAGCATATTAGGCAGGGTTGGTCCTCTTGTCAGTATATTAAATTCAGTTCTATTGTATTTATATAGCATCAAATCACAACAAACAGTCGCTTCAAAGCACTCCATATTTTAAGGTAAAGATCCTACAATAATTAAAACAAAAACCCAACAGTCAAAATGAGCAAGCACTTGGCAACAGTGGGAAGGAAAACTCCCTTTTAGCAGGAAGAAACCTCCAGCAGAACCAGGCTCAGGGAGGAGCAGCCATCTGCCGCGACCAGTTGGGGGAGAGACAGGACAAAGACACACTGTGGAAGAGTGCCAGAGTTATACAATATGAATGCAGCCTTTGTCGGGGTTCTTGTATTTTATCTCCCACAGGGAAACGTCCAAAGAGCCCACTTGCTAGGGAAGTCGACCCTCAAAAAGAAACACCAACCCAAACACCTGTTACTGAGACTCGACTTGAACCCACTTCCAACATTCGGGAAATCATCAAACAGTTCAACAGCCGACCCCAACCAGATCCCAAACCCTTCACACCTGTCAGGTGAGTTGGTGTCACCAGCTCTGATGTTGCTACCCCAGCGGACCACAGCAAAGTACATTTTGCTCCCTGAAACAGACTGATGGAAAATCACCAACATTTTGCTGCACATGTTGAAGGATCTCTGCATCCTTAAGAATTAGAACATGCTTATTCCTTTCTTGTATAAAGCCTTGGTATTGTTCTTCCAGTTCAACTTTTTGTTGATGTGGCATGACACAGAGTTATATTGAAATTTGGAGGTGTGTGAGGTGAACAGAAATAGAAACAGCACAGTCCCACATGGAGCTCATGTACTGCACATCACCAAATTAGACATTTTTTTTTACTAATGTTTAAACTTGTTTGTCTTGTTTTAATGTTTCATAAGATTTTTACATGAACTATAGTTTGTTTTCCTTTCATACTATCAGGTCACAACAAAACTTTCCAAGAGTCTCCGTGTACATGAAGGCTTAATACAATAGTCTCATTTGCTACAAATGACTTCTGTAATGGGTTTACTTCTTTTTTATCCTCCTCTTAGACATCCTGCAAGAACATTTGTAAAGAAAAGTGACCCCAAAGAGGAAGCTCTGGCTAAACTTAAAAACAAAGCACCAGTGGCAAAACCGAAGGTCAGAATGGTCTGGAGTCAACAAATAACTATAAAAAAGGAAAATTTATTTAGACAATAACAGTCTTTTAGGTAATTATTTCACACTTTTTCACCCTTCCTGCATGCAGAAACAGTGGGCGCCTCCTCCACCCCCCCCTCCAAAGACCCTTCCACCAGAGCCTTCCCCGCCATCAACAAGGGGTCGCAGGGTCATCTCCAACAACATGAGGCAGAAACAACAATCTCTGGAGGACTTGTTCAGCTCCCTGCACCCTCCCCCCAACTCCCCACCACCTTCTCCAGACCTTCAGGACATTCCTGACCCGCCGCCAATGGCTGCTCCGTCAATAAGTGAGTGCCGCCTCAATTCATGTTCCCCACACATCAGCATCAATATGTTATATTTAAGGTTATATTTGGCTGATAAATGATGCACATTAGCATTCATGCAACTGCTATTCTATATGAAGGCATTCATATCTGTCATCAAGCTTCATTTGATGTTCATTAACTGTAGATGATGGTATGCTAGAAGATGAAGGTATTCGCTCCAAGCTCCACCGCTTCTCTGCTGGGGTTTACTTCTCTTACTCCAACATGCCAGGAAAATTGTTCTTGCGAAAAGAAGTAAGATATGCTCATACACACACAAAAACACTAAAGAGATTCACATATATTAGTAGCTGATCCAATTAGTGTCTGTAATGTGACACATGTTCTCAGGGTTTAAAGTGGGATCTGGCAGATGGGGTGTAACATGGCAGCATGAGAGAAAGAATCACATAGAAATAAGTAATATGATAATTTATAATTTATAGATTTTACTGTGTGTACAGGTTGTGATACAGATGTTAAAGGCTCTTTGTGGATTTAGCCAAATGAATTCTACCAGATATAAACAGATGTTTCATGAACTATCATGGCTGATTTCCAGCATCTAAACAGTTTAAAAGTAGTATAAAAGGTAAAAAATGTATTGAGAATTTTAATCAGCTTAAAGCGATGAAGACCTGCACATCTGGTAAAAGTCAAAAAGGGTGCAGGAACAAAAACAGAACAAGGTGAAAAGCAAGTCTACCCCCCCCCAAAAGAGTTACAAAAAGCCTAGAGAAAAGGGACATTTCAGGCACAGCTGCACTTCTTCCAACTTACATTTTAATCAACATGAAAACCTTTATTATATACATGGTTTCTACCCTTGATATAACCCATCATTGACAACACACATATCACAGCCTGCTCTGCAGTAGTCCCACATAGTTAATTACAACAGTTCTGCAACCTAAGAGCCTGGACACTCAAAGACAGTGAATGGGAAACACTCAGCATTGGCAATGCTGAGAGCATTGGTCAGTTCAAACCCTTTCTGAAAACAGATTAAAATTCAACACTCTATTTACAGTATTATGTATTACCTCCCTATCAAAATAATTACTCATTCCGGATTGTTCCAGCCCACTTTAACCCCTGTATGTTCCCTGTATTTATTCTGAAAATTATCACCAATTTAGTTCTGCAAATTTCCTTTGTTTCACGCTATTGTTTTTATCCTGTGGCAGTTTACTATTTTGGTCCCCTCTATTTTCATCAACTTGGGGTGGAGCAGGTTTTGTAAAAACGCAGTGAAAAATAGAATTAAAAAGGTGATCTATTTCCAATTGTGAGTATCCTTCCTTACGAAAGATTCTAATAATAAATAGACACTTATTGGCTTCATAAAGCTTGCTCTTAACATACAAACTAAATTTGCAGCTACTATTGTATTGCCTTATGTTACATGTTGCAGGATACACGTTATTGACACTCCTTATATGTATAATCAGCTTCTTACATTTCTGTGTATTACAGTTCATGCCATTTTCTATTATCCAGTCAGGATAATAAGGGCCACTGATAATGCCCTGCATTGTTCCTCTGTTCACTATTTTCCAATTACACATGATTTCATTGTACACTACCCTTTGTTTTCTGTCTTCTAAAAAGCTTAAATACCAGTTAAAATGGATGGAGTGAGAGTGCTGGCCCATAACTTATCTGCAAGCAATCGCCGCCAATAAACCTGTTACCTGGCATTAGCTGCCATAAACATCCAGCAGTGAGACAAGTATAGTGCATTTAGTAGTACTACATAAGTAGTTTTCTAGTGTTCTTATTAAAAATGTCATATATGGTTATTTCAAAGGACTGGCTATTACTGGGGTTATGTCAGTTTCTGCATATTCTACTGGAACATCAACTTTAGCAAGGGGTTGATGTTAACTTCTTTCTATCACCCCGCCAAGACTGTAAGGCTAGAATTATTCCACAGGGCCTCCACCACTGGGGTGACAATTGCTGCATGCTCTTTCCATACCCAAAAGGGTATTCCGTTGGGTCCAGTAGCTGTGCATTTGATCCTCAATAGAGTTTGGAATACCTGCACAGAAGAAAGCTGAGGGGAAGACGAAGTTTGCCAAAATAGTTGTTAAATCCCTTGAAAAAAAAATGCTGTTCAAAATTTAGGCAGCTCTTCTTCCATGCACCTGTTGGTCCACTTTTTGCCACCACACTCACAATCCAAGCTTCCCTCATTCCATAGTGCATCAATTATCCGCAATAATTCTCCCTATCAGATCTTTCACTTTATTTTCACAGTTAGACCTTGCCTGCCTTTTCAATTGCACCTTAATAAAAGGACTCATCCAAGAGGGGTCTCTTAACAACATAGTCACAGTCTTACTCGGAAAACACTCTTGCATTAGCTGCTCGGTTGAAAGTAGAAAGTCCACTGCAACTTCCAAACTAGTGCAGTCAATAGCCTTACACCAGTTTAGTTCTAGACACTTTTTATGGAATTCTGTTCTTCTGTGTTCCCTATAGTTAGGCAATGTTCACTTTAGTCTCAGGGGCTTTAATTTCATGCTTGTTTAAAAATGTGCATTTAGGTACAAAAAACTTGCCTGTTGCAGGAGTAGTGGATTTAGGCATTGGTAAAGGAGTGAATTTTATTAAGATGAGGTTACTATAAACTCTCTCACAAGGAAAAAACGTTCCCTATGGATTGGTGCTTATTACTGGGGTTGGTTGGAATTAAACATTCAAATGATGACATGGTAAATAACAAATATTTTAACAGATATTAGCAAAAGTCAAGCAGAAATGTATTTAGGCTGACACAAGTACACTGCATTCAAAAAAGCATTTTACTACACTGGGAATTTGACATGGAAGTATTGCTGTTACAAGTCAATTTTAGTAACTGCAGGTATTATGTGCAGGTGTTTTACCCCAGAGAGATGTTTAACCAGCCCTACATCCTTAATCTGTTGTGTGAACAGGTCAGTATATCTATATGTTCTTCCTTATATACTGCAGACATGCAGTCCAGACATTCTGTGATGCTTTTTTTCCTCTTTCAGATCATCAGGGACACTTACTCTGACAGCTGTGAGAAGATCAGCAGAGAGGAGAGAAGGAAGATGAAAGATCTGCTATGTGAGATTTTGGCAGTTCATCATAAAGCTTGATGCAACACTGTTGCTTTTCCAATTATTGTCCACCAGTGGCTTGAAGGACTGTGTCTCAGTTACACCATTTTTCCTATCCAATATAGCAAATTTCAACATAGGAACAACTATAAACACCATCCAGGACAACAACATGAAGAAGAGGATTGTCATTGCAGCTCGAGACAACTGGGAAAACTATTTTACTAGATTGTTCCCTGTGAAGGTGAGGCTGGCAAAGACGTTAAAGCAAAGTTATTGCACTGAAATTACAAGGTAAATCTTGGAATTACATTCAAGAGTAAGAATAAATTTAAAACCTTAACAATAAATGGATGAAATGAACAATATAAAAAGAAAAACAACTAGATAAAAATAACGATAGACCTAAATATTTTGGGGGGTTTTACTGTGTATTAATATATTTAGCCTCTTATATGGAGTGGTTAAAGTGGTATTTGGAGAACCTGAGATCTAAGATACTGTGTAGATTCTTATATAGTGCTCTTCTACTCTGTTTGAGCACTCAAGGCTCTTTCATACAAGATGCAGCGGAGAAAAATGATTCACAACTAAATACGATTTCTACTGTCCACTGTGTGATCGGCTGACTTTTGCTACTGTTTCTCTGAGCTTTACTGCTCAGAGGATCTCTGTGGATTCAGCAAACTACATTCTACAATATACACTCTCCTGCCAGATTATTTAATATACCTCTTCAAATGCATATTAATGCAAATACTGTATCTAATCAATCACATGATAGCAGCTCAGTGGGTTCAGGCATGTAGACATGACCAAGATGACCTGCAGAAGTTCAGATTAAGGAAGAAAAGTGATTTAAGTGACTTGGAACGTGATATGGTTGTTGGTACCAGATGGGTTGGTCTACTGGGATCTTTCCCACGCAACCTTTGTTAATCACATAAAAAGTCTTACTGAAATGTTATTCTAGTGCTCAGCCTCTTTTATCATGTGATCAGGGCCTTTTAACTGTTCCATGCTCTTATTGTTATGATTGTTATATGTTTTTTAAAAGTTCTATAAGAATAACATTTTGATTATTATTGTTAGCAGACAGATTGTGTGCCAACCTGACAAACTCTCATTTGTTGAGTGAATATCTCAATGGTGTCTGCTGGAAGGCTGCTGCACATGAAGCTGTGAAGATGTTATTACATATTAATAAGCAAGATTGATTAGTTCAAATTTATATCCCATTAATTGAAGGTGAAATGACACCTATTCTAGTTTGTTCCAGCCCATTTTAACCTTTTACTGTAATAGCATATATAGTGTGTCCAGGGGTATATCAGCCAGGTCTTGGGTCTTGTTTGACACACTGAAGTAATTAGTGGTGTGATTTCAACTGCATTAGAGTAAAATCAGAGCACTCACTTTTCACAGATATTTATTTACAGTCATCTCCTATTTGTATGCAGCCAGACAGCGGGGATGCTCAGGTTTTGGGCGTGTCTCATCGTGGAATTCGGCTCCTCAAGATGGTGAGGGCATCGGGCATAAATCCTAAACATCTCCGGCTACTCAAAGGCTACAGGTAAGCATTCTGCATGCACAAGTGCAGGCGTAAGTTATTTCTTTTAACTCCTCACTTGTATCTTCTTACTTTTTTAGACACTCTACATACGATCCAGTAAAACATCAAATTTCAGCTGGATGCTTAATATACTTCTTAAATAAATAATATAAAACCTAATTATCTGTACTGATTTCATAATTTAGCATCCTAAATGAACATAGATTTGATTAGTCAATCTGTAGTCCAGCTGCCCACTGTCTTCAAGCCAGGGGTGGCTGTAACTCAGGAGGTAAGTCATCTGCTAATCGGAAGGTTGGTTGATATGATACACTCCAGCGAGCTTCTTCTCTCCTCAGTCCTTTTCCATTTTAAGTACTGAGTCAACATTCCAAAGATGATGCATTGAGACAGATTTCTGGGTCACAGACAGGAGGGCAAAGGACAAAGGAGATCCTGAGACAAAAATTTAGAAATGACAAGAAGAAGATGCGAGAAAGAGAAAGAGGAAGAGAGAGGGGAAAGAAGGAAAAGGAAAACCAGGATTGAAGTCACAGTTAGACTTTTGATAGCATAAATGAATATCAGCATCAGCTGTTTTTTTCTGCTGTATATAGCATTGTAACAAAATAACTGTAGCCGTGAGCTGGCTTCTTGTGGGTACACTCAGCAGAACCTTCCTTTGGCAGTTGACAGGCTCGCTTTGGCACACCGAGTTCTAGAGGGCTAGGCACTTTGCCATGATTTCATAAATGTGACACAGCTCCACAGCAATTTAAACTCAGGAATACTCTCCCTACATCTCCAGTGTCGGAAATCTTCTTCAATTTTCAAATAATCAGGCCCACTCGACCAGCTCTCGTAATAAGAGTTTAATTCTTGCAAGAAAGAGCAGCAGTCACTCGCAGCTCAGGCATCAGCAAGTACCATGAACCTGACAAGCTTGATAATAAGGTAAAGACAGAAAACAGGCTATGTGACTTCTGGAATGTGATGTTTATGTCTCTGAAATTCCCATCTCTGGAAAGGCCATGGAGACAGGAACAATTTAAAGGTTGTTTACAGCTCATTATTCTCTGTATCCAACAGGCTCAATAGTTCATACTCCTGTTTACTCTGAGATTAGGACAAAACACATCCTGAGAAGTAATACGAAGGTTTCCTCTTTACATCGACACATTATGTCTGCTCATATAACAGCTTATACAACAATTCATAAAACCATGATAATTATAATTACCAATGGAACTATTTTTCTAACACCAGCCCTGCGTGGCTAGGTTGGCTTTAGTCTATGGCCTTGCCATAGACTGGAGAGACTTACAGTATTAGCAAAATGTGTAACAGCCATGCCAACCTGGTACTGCTCCTGAACTGACCCACTTCACCTCTCCCCCTGCAGTTGAGTTAAAACCACACCCCACTGCCACAATAACAGATTTTATCTTTGCATGTCAGTGCAGGCCCAAAGTTCACTCTCCTTTAGTCTCCACACCAAGTCTTAGGAAAGATATAATTTTTACTACATGTCTGACGTCTTCATTCTTGCACTGTTTTATTGCACATAATGTTAACTTGGGTCTTCATGAATATAGTTTTGCAGAGGTGCTGTCAGCAGACCTCCAGGGTGAAGACAGAGTGGAACTGGAGCTGAAGACTGAAAACTTGGCACTGCAGTCATCCAGGGCGCCTCAGATCATTGCTGTGATTCAGTTATTCATCCAGGAACTCATCAAGGTACTCTTTAAAATCATAGTTCATTCCATGATCTATTCTTTGAAAGCTTTTTAGCTTATCTTGACAGTCTCCTTGTTTTTTGAGCCTCATCAATTTCAGTCTATCTCTCTCTCCTCCCTTTAGGACTCTGGCTATGTAGTGGCCCTGAAGAGTTTTGTGACAGATGATAAGAGTCTGCTCAGCTTCAATAAGGGTGATATCATCAAACTGCTGCCAATGGAGGGACTTCAGCCAGGTACGGTCATGATCTTAGTCATATGTTTATGGTAGTTTTGGAGTCAATATGGAGGGAATATTATTTTTATTGTTTCCAGTCTGATAACACCTGTTTTCTGTTTCACCAGGCTGGCGTTTTGGCAGCAGTGGAGGACGCTCTGGTCTTTTCCGAGAAGACCTCACCCAGCCATCTGCAGCCCCAGACTACCACTGTCTCAACCTAGACCGTAGAGATGACAGAAGGAAAAGCATGAGAACCGCTAGACCTGTCGGCCCACCCAGAAGAGAGGCTTCGCCCTCGAGCTTGGTACAAGGATCTCTTCAGAGATCACACCAGAGCTCAATGCAGGGTTCAGTCCTCAACTTAGAGATGAACTCACCCATGGCTGACTTTGCCATGAAGTACTTCAGGTAGGATAAAGAAATGCTAAATATTGTTGTGGACTATGCTGTAGTGTTTTGGATTTATGTAACATAGCAAGAATAACTGTGTTTCACCCTGTTGCTTGTTTGTCAAAGACCGGGGATGACAGGTATGCCAGCCAGTGGAAGGAATTTTTCACAGGTGGTTGAACACACAGAGGTAAGATACAACAATCTCTTTGACATCACATGACCACATTTCACTGTGTAGTGAGCCAGGTCTAATTCTAGTAGTCAGTGCACAGCTTTAATAGATGCCTTTCTAGAGTAAAATGATTTTTTACCAACCTAGATACTCAACCTCAAATATGGATAGGTCTAATTAAAAAAACAAAACACAAAACAAGGTTAATGCAGGTTGGAAGCTGCAGCCCAAGCAGCAGTGTGTCTGTGTGTGATAGAAAAGGCACTGTGTTTATGTGGTTTGTAATTTTTGTGTTTTGAATAGTTAGACTGGAGAATATGTCCAGATGTAATCCAGTGGTCCAATCCAAAGACAGCAATCTCATTGAATTAACCAATTAGGGTATCTGTGGCTCAGGAGGTATATCAGGCCATCTGGTAATTGGTTGGTGGTTCAATGCCTGGCTGCTCCAGTCTACATGTCAAAGTATTTTTGGGCAAGATACTGAATCCTGAGTTACTCCCGATGTGTTCATCGGCGTGTGAATGTTAGATAGAAAAGACTTAGGTGCAGAAAATGCTTGTATGAATGTGTGTGTGTAAATGGGTGAATGGAACATGCTGAATAAAGTGCTTTGAGTGCTCATGTAGAGTAGAAAAGCACTATACCAGTTAATGCGCTGCACCTGTGTCATCACAGACACACGCAACTTGAAGGGAGAAGCAATTGTCACAAATGTTAACAAATACCATATAGTACACACTGTATGGCCTAGAACCATAACACTTGGTTCTCCTCAGAACTCCAAAGCAATCAATGACCCTAACACTGGGGGATAATAGACCCTTTGCTTTTTATGATTTTACTGCACATTTGTTTGATGTAAAGCACTTTGAACTGTTGCTGAAATGTGCTATACAAATAGATTTTTACTTACTTAGTTACTTACCTTTATGTGGGTCCCTGGATTAGGGAAATGAGTAACTGCCATGCTATGGAGAAGATAACTGTCAGTCACAATTATTTCAGAATGTAGGGCATTTCTAAGATATTTATTGTCCAGATTCAATTTAGTCTCTACTAATGAAGCATATGAATGAATAAAACTAAAATTTAACTGTGATGTGTTTTACTTTTACCTAGGCCCCCATCCAGGAATCTCTCATTCTCTATAATGACCCTGAAATCAATGAGTTATCTGTTGAGTGCTTCACAAGTGAGTGTATCCACATTACTGCATGGTATTGTACACTGAGAGACTGTTGTTCTCTTATTTCATCACCCACCCTTTTATCTGTCCTTTCAGACCTAATGCAGTTCATGGGTGACATGCCATTGAAGAATGCCCAGACAGATTGTCTGAGCCACATCCTTCTGGCGAGTGCACATTCAAACAGTTTATCTGTGGATGGACTTTTAATTTTGATGGAATCTAATAGTAATGACTTTCTCTTTTCTGTTCAGCTAGGGAAGGAAAAGGAGCTGCTGAGGGATGAAATATTCTGCCAGGTTATCAAGCAAACCACCAACAACCCAACAAAGTAAGCTTATCAAATAGAATAATGTCTTATCAATAAGATGCTATGCCATGACCTTGTGAGTTTCGCCTCTATTTACAGCCCTGCAAAAATTTAATCACAGTCACTTATTCTGGTTTCTAAAGATACATTATTTCAAATTAAACTATTGTTTACATCATGAATATTGCTTTATTCTCTGTTGTGTATTGTCACCTGTCCAAGCAGATTGACAAATACTGTCCTGTGGATGGTGCCACTTTCTGTTTTACCTAAGAAGTGAAATTGTGTTTTGGAAATTAAAGACTTATCATGATGTTGAGTAACCATGTCTTATGCTTTACTTACAGCCAGCAAGTACAATTGATAAGCATTAATCATGGTGTTATATTATGATGCATTTACAATGCAGTCAAGAGTCAAGAACTACCACACTCTAGCCAGTTATCATGTGCTGTGTAACCCAGAACTTATAAATACTGCATTCAGGTCTATACAGTACTATACATAGTGAGCGTATATTACATTACATCTACCACTTCTCATGTTTTATAAAATCTTGTTATAAGTTCTTATACTTCTAAACCGTTGATTGTGAACTGAATCAGATTTTGACTAAATTTTATGGAACGTGCTGTGGTACAGAGACTTTAATGAGTTATGCAACGCTTCAGCTAAAATATTAACATATTATTAGCAAAATTAACTGTAACTATGAATGTTTTCATTATGATTCCGTTAGCGATCCAAATTATTGTGAATTATATAAAGCTCTTCATCCATGATAGCAACAAGAAAGTCAAAGAGGCAGAGATGGACAGCATAATGGCAGCAATTAATACTGCAAACTCTAAATTGTAGTAAATTATGACAACCATAACATAAATTAGAAAAGAGATAAGTGATGATTGTGTCAAAAGTTGAACAGCTAAAGATGAGTGAACTACATGTATATGAGACATGGAATAAAATATTTGGAGGACGTACTTCTAGACCAAGCAAGATTACAAATGAACAACCTGACACTAATGAACTTGCTAGAGGAACTTTAGGACCAGACAGTTTCTCTTTTTTAAGTAATTTATATGTTTTGGGGTTGATAGTGAAACTAATCTAGAAAGATCCAAATGTTTTACCGCTGATAAAATAGGTGGAGTTTTTGTTTGTTTGTTTTTACTAGAACAAATAAATATTTAAAAAAACAAAAGTATTTAAAAGGTAAGGAGATTCTTTTTTCAACTTTTGGATCTAACTAAAGGTTTATTGGCACAACTGTTGTAAATGATGCAGTGTTTGGTTTAACTTTATAATGCATATTTACATATAATATGTGATGTTCTGTTTTACCAGACAAATTTGACACTTAGTCTTTCATACGTCATATAAATAATAAAAATAATTTAAATGGTAAAGTAAGATTACAAGCAAAGTAAAATGCTTTTTTTTAAGGATTATGGAACAATAAAATTACTTATTGATTAATTTTGCAGACAGAAAAAAGCAAGGAATAAACTTGCTTAAGCAATCTGCATTAGTGCTCAAAGAAAAATGCTTTAGGCAGTCTATAGATTAGACCCTCTTAAAGAGTGTAAAAAGATGTAATCTTCTCCCTTCTATGCACATGCACAGTTTCACAATATGGTTGCATCACACATCTGTGCTGACAACTGCAGTGTGTCAGGAATTGCATGTTTGTAACATGAATAAATATTCCCCTTTTCACCTTGATTGGTTCTATGGGGTCAGTAGCCATCTTTAGTGTTCTCACAGGTTTTTATTTAGGATCCTTTGAGTGCCATTTCTTGTCTTTATATAATGTAATCAACAAAAAAGGCTTCTCACGTCCACTAACTGTACGAAGTGCTCAATACTTGCAGTGCACTATTTACCAAAAAACAAGAGGGCACTTCAGATTTTAGTCCAAGAAAACTTCATTTTGCAGTTTTCATCTGATTTTGTATCTACAGATCCAGTTGTACTTTAGGCTGGCGGCTGCTCATCATGGTGACTGGCTTTTTCCCTTGCTCTGGTACCCTGCAGCCTTACATCACACGCCACCTACATGACATCTCTCAGGATTATGAGCATCCATACCAAGGTAGAGAAAGTTGTTCTCATACAGAAAAAAATGAAATGTTAGTTTAATGTTTCAATAGGTTTTTCAGTAACACCATCCCCATCCTCAGAGTTGGCGTCTTTGTGTCACGATAACCTCCAGCGCTCTCTCCATTTTGGTGGTCGCCGCAACATCCCCTCGCACGTCGAGATGGAAGCAGTTCTGGCAAGTTGACTTACTCATGCAAACAGACATAACCACATTATAAAATTCTTCTTTTCACATACAACTGTTCTGAATAATATCATAAATACTTCATATTACCATACACTTCTCTCTCAGACTGCAAGTTTACTTGTGGTTCTTCAGGTTTCTAAAAGTGAAAAGCTCCGAGTTTGGAGTAGGGAGACAGACACCCATTCTACTTTTAATATTACGCTTACCTTTTTGATAAAGCTTTTATTTAGGCCTGGATCAGGTGACTCTGAACTATACATTTTTTATGCTTCTATAAACTATAGATGCACTGAATCACTGCCCTCTTTTCACTCCCTGTGTATTTATGCGCCACTATTGTATAGTACCAGTCAAACGTTTGGACACACTCACTCATTCATATGAATGGGTGTGTCCAAATATTTGACTGGTACATCATTAACTTTTGCCTTCTCTCTGTGCCATTTGTTCCATGGTCTCTCTTTATTTATATATATATAATGAGAGACCATATATA
>VUQJ01031762.1:0-13998 GCA_015108635.1 Andinoacara biseriatus | reverse complement strand
ATTAACAGGGGTTTGCCCCCCCCCCCCCCACAAACTTTTAGAACTTCATTCAGTGGATTTGAGCCAATTTACAAGTCTGTTTGGTGGGTGAGGAGGAGTAGTGCTCGGTTTCTTTTTTTTTTAAACACAAATTCTTGGCTCTATGAAGGTCAGTCATTTAAATTTAGAAAATTGACTTGTGCTTGTAACGGGCACATTCCCATGTTGAAATGGGGGTTTTCCCAAACTGCTCCCACAAAGTGGGAAGTTCACTGATGTCTAAAATATCACTGCTGTGGTTTCATTTAAACTAAAATTGCAAGTAAGGATCACTGCAAATCACTCCAAAAAGTGGCAAAAGTGTATCAATTATGATATATGATTCTCACATTTTAGCTTGATCTGAATGTGATGGTGAGTATTAAAGCTTGATACTGTTTTGGGTTGGTTGATGTTCACTGGGAATTGTCCAGTCTAAGCTGTTTGCATGACAACTGAATGTGCTTACTTAACGTTTTACAACAGGTAAGTTGTAACCAGCTCCCCTCTGGTCCAGGAAGGTGTTTCTAAGAATTATACCCTCAGTTTAAAATCACATTTCCTTGACCCTTAAATGCTGCACTCCACACTTATTCTAACATATGTTTAAACATTTGTACTATGTTCAAATATTCAAGCATGCAGATTTTCTAGTTTACTTTGCTGAGTTCATAATAAGATTATTTTGTTATATATTGCATATGTAATATCCACAAATGCTTAAAAAAATAAACAAAAAACAATAAAAATGCAGAACATGGTAAAAAAAACACTTCAGGGACCCTCTAAAAGATATTTCCAAACTTTCTACAAATACGCTCCAGTTAAGTTGCCTTTGCAGGCTGTTGCACCCAGAATTCCTACCTTGATATCCTTTTGAACAAAGGTCCCCCCGAGTGCCATATATCCTCCAGCGACTCCAGACCCCTGAACCTTTGTAGATCATTAGGTTTCTCTCATTGCGGTTGCCCCAGTTTAAGTGCAGGTCCTGGTCTCTTAGGCCAAAGACAGTATCATTCTTACACTGCCAGTGCTGGAGGTCGCTGTTCTCATCACATTCAAAGAGCTGCACCTTCACCCAGTCTTTTATCGCAGTAGCACCCAGACACAACTTGAGGGACAAACTGAGGAGACGTGACTCAGAGGCCCAGCGGAACTGCTGCTCCTTGGCATGAGGATCACAAGCAGCCAGTGTTATAGAGCTGGCAGTTTCCACATTTACGCACTTGTTGTGATCTTCATTGAAGATCAGGAAGCTACTTGTGTCTGGAGCAGAGCAGAAAATATTAGACAACACATGATGCATTTTTGTTTCAAATGAATTTGCAAGTCTATGCAGCAAAAAATGTGTCTGTGTAACGTACCTATGTCAGCGGTGATGCAGAGGACTTGAAGGGCACAGAGGACCACAGCAAACTTTGAACAGGGTAACATTATCCTCAGTGTGTGGTTTGCTGTTAGCGGTGGACAAGACTATAGCAGAAATTTCCTGTCATGAGCAAAGGGGTCTGGTGTGCGCAAAGGTGTGTGTCATGGAGCAGCAGTGATACAGAGACACAGTGCCTTCCCCTCTTAATCACACTGATGGATATCCTGTCACATGGGTAGTTACAGCTGGTCAAATGCCTGCAAATTCCACGAGTTGTTGCAGAGTTTTTGACAGGAAGCGGAAAGCAAACAATCTGATCTCTCTTTTCAGCAAAATGAAAGTAAATTTACAGTGTCAGGTAAGGCATAAAATTAAAAACAAAAAAGAAAATTGAAGGTGAATTGTGAAATTTTTGGACAGCACCCTTTTCAGGATTAATTTACGCCTTCATCAGTGAGTTATAAATAGACAATATGTGCTAAATTTATGCCTGGATATTGAACTCCAAGAGCAGATTGCATTGTGCAAGACTAAATTTAGATTTGAAAGGAGATTTAGAACAACAGGTTTGTAGTAAGGATCTGAGCAAATGTGGATAATAATGAGGTTTGCAGCACTTTTTTTCTGATGTGGGTTTTTGTGGGTTAGCTCTCCTGGCGAGGCTTTGGGTGAGGAATAGAGTCATGACACCAGTCAGAAGACTGAGAGGACAGAAGGAAATCCTGTTTCCTATTGGGAGGAAATGAGTGGCAGTCTGACCGCTTTGGTCTCAAACTGCAGGAATGCCCAGTTATGCTGCTCAGACCAATAGATATAGATCCAGCTAAGTTTCTTATGTCTTAAAACTGAATTTCTGTCAGGACCGCCTTAATCACACATTATGAAGAATTACTCTGTTTTGGGAGCGTTCCACCTTTGCACACTTAGCTTGAAAGCCTTAAGAACCAACATGACCCCTTCACTGAACAGAGCATTGGTCATTGGTGAAATTAATTACAATAAATCAGAAATGAAATGGAGAAGCTGGGGTGTAGTTGGGTTGCAGTTGGGCTTGCAGAGGGAGGAGCAACATTTGCATATATTTGTCCTTATTATTTTGCCCCCAGCTGACATTTCTCCCTGAGTTTGCCTCTACCAGAACTAACACTATGCTCTATTAGTGGTGGTGGGAGTGGAGGCCTAGAGGAGAAGAAGCTGGTTCATCACTGAAAAGACCCTGGTTCAAATCACTGTGGGCCCCTGAGCAAGACCCTAACCACCCCCCACCAGGTTGCTGTGTGTCCTACATGCTCCATGTGTGATGGGTTAAATGCAGAGACTGATTTTCACTGCATGTATGTGCCAAATAAAGCTCTTTCTTTCTTTCTTCTAGTTGATTCTTTTGGGGCCACTTGGGGGCAGCAGATCATCTCTGTAAATACACTGTTCTAAATGCCTCTACTGTTGTTATAGGGATGCCCTGATCCAGTACTCTGTATCTCATTGATCCAATATTAGCCAATAAAACCGGAGTAGATATAGAAGAAAATCTATAGTGCTGTGAAAGGAAGCATGTCACAAGTAACAAAGCTGCTTTGAATGCCTTTAACCCTTGCATACTGTTCATATTTAATGTCTTCACTGCATTGTTTGGGGTAAATTTTGACCCAGGCCAAGAATTCCCTGATAAAAACTATCTACAACAAAATTTGAACTGCAAATTAATTAGCTACAGGCATAAATAGCCTGAAATTAATAAACTGATTTTCAATTCTTGACTAATATTTCGGAGAACAGAGAACACTCATTTTTGGAGAGAAACGTTTATTATTGCACAATATCATGTCCCGTTTTACCTAAAACATGAAAACACAACAGCAATAAAGATTTAATTATATTTTATTGAAAGTGAAAATATCAAGAAGAATCCAGAACTGTTGGGGTTTATTATATAACCATTTATTATATAACCATGTAAAACCAGTCCTCACTTCTGTATCATAAAAAATTCTACCATTTCTTATTTGAAGCCAATATTAATTATCACTCAGAGCACAAAACTCACTTATTACAAACTAGTTTGTGCATTCATATTTGGGATATGCGTTGGGATATGCGTTTCCCAAACTCACTAAAATGGCAGCTCAGGTAACTTTATAACCAAAACAGACTAAAGGATTATAGAGATGTTTTTGTTTTACATCCGCAAGTATGTGAGAGTCTGCCTGCTGCTGAGCCTGCACCTCTCTTTGGATGTCTGAATGTTTACCAATTTTCTTGTGACTTATGTACAAAGACCATAAATTTGGACTTCAACTACACGCCTCAGCCTCTCTGGAAAGGTTTATGCCAAGATACTGGAGAGGAAAGTCAGTCCATTGGTTGAACATTGGATTCAGGAGGAACATTTATTGATTTGGTTTGTATTTACAACATCATAAGGCAGAAATATGACGATGAACAGCTGCTAGAGAATAAAAAGCTGCATTCCAGATAAATTATATTTGTCAATGTCCAGTTAAAATCATATTCATGTCTATTGATTCTTAAAACTTGTGGTTATATGGATTGGTAAAAAAAAAAAAGAATCACATGACAGTGATATCACAATAAAATCAGTTTTGATTGTTTATGCCTTCTTCTCTCCACATCACTGAATGCGGTGACAATGATTGAAAGAGTTAATATTTATGATAATCAGTGTTTTTGATTCACTGTAAGACAAACAAAAACAATAAAAAGCAATAAAAAAAAACAATTTCAGTTCTCAGTAAAGTTGTGAAAACTACAAGAATGAAATCAAGACAACTCTAATTAGTAATAGTGCTGATTGCCACTATCATGCCTTTCTATGCTTTCTCATTCTCCTCTATGTTGGTGACCAGCCCTTTGGTATCTGTTGTCACTTGGAATGGATTGTCAACATATAACTTGTTGTCAAATGTGGAATCTTCATGGGCAGGGTTAGGGATCCTGGGTATCCATTTACGGAAGAGGAGGAAGGCACCAAGTCCAACTATGGCGATTACAATGAGGACTATAAACACAGTGATGCCAGTAGACCCATGTTTGGTGTCATTAATGACATGGGCTAAGGAGGCAAAATGTACAATATGAGCAGTGATATCTTATATTTGAAATACCACAATATACAGTATACAGCACTGTGCAAAAGTTTTGACCCACCCCTCATTTCTTTATATTTTGCTTCCAAAGAGCCATACATTCTTGTAATTTTTAACGTGGTCTTGAAACAATTATCCAGCAGTTCTGTCTTTCAAAGCTTTGCTTTGGACATTGGCTTTTCCATTCATTTTCAGTCCTGTCCTTTTACATGATCATTTTCAGAGGAATTTGTTTGTTTATTTGTTTGTTTGTTGCTACTTAACACTAATCTATGACTCATTCAAACATAAAAAAAAAGGACACCTAACTCAAGGAATGAACCAGTGTTGTGTCTACACATCACAGACAAGAACCAATCTGAAATTGCATATTTAGGGACTTTGTTACTTAGCAGCCTGTTGCAAAATTTTATATTTTGTTCTAATTTTGTTTTACTTGAATCCCCACAAGGTCAGGAGAGAGATACAGTGTCTACAGCATTCTGCAAAATATAGTGGAGGCTCTGTCACGGTTTCGGGCTGCATTTAAGCCAGTGATGTTGGGGATCTTGTCAAAATTTATAGAATTATGAACACAGAAAAGTACCATCAGAATTTATTCACCATGTGATACCACCTAGAAAACATCTGATTGGCAACAGCTTCATTTTTCAGCATGACAGTACAGTACCAAGGATACAGTACCAGTCAAAGGTTTAGTGTACCATTCCACTGGTACTGTATGCTTGGTACTGTACCTGGATAGAAAAGCACACAGTGGAACACTATCAGTCATGGACATTATTGGAGCATCGTGGGATCATCTAGCCAGAGAACAGAACAAAAGGCAGCCAACATCCAAAGAAGAGCTTTGAATGTCCTTCAAGAAGCCTGGAGAACTATACTTGAAGACCGCTTAAAGAAATGACAAGAAAGCTGCCTGCGAGAGTTTGCGTTCTGCTGAAGAATAAAGGTGGTCATTACCAAATACTGACTTTCAAACTCATTAGAACTGTACAAACTCTGGTTCTCCTTATACGCTGTATTTCCACGTATGTTTGCACATTTTTCAATAAACTGCTGAACCTATTTCACATTTCCTAGTAAAATCTAAAGAAATGAAGGATTGCCCAAAACTTTGGGCTGCGCTACACTACTGTGCTTACACAGTAGTGTAGCGCAGCACTCTATCTTAGATAAATTCTATTAACTTACCAACAGATGGAGGCTTTTCTGTAGCTTTAATGTCTAAAAAAAAAAGAACAGACAAATAAATAAACATACATAAATACGTACAAAGTCTAGTTGACTGAATATTATTAAAAAACAAACAAACAGGTAATTTAAGTTACCTTTTGGTCTTTTGCAGATGAAAGACATGGGTATCCTGCCTCTGAATGTACTCCACTGACCAGTGGAAGAAGTGATGTACACGTATGACTCTGACTTTGGTGATCCTGCTTCCCAGTTAGTATAGTCCACAGGGCTGTTATCAATCCACATCCACTTATCTAAAGCAGATAAACATTCATTTATTGATCAATACAGCACATCCAGTATTGTTTTTGCCATCATATTATTCTTTGTTATCTAACTGCAAATAATTAGGGCCCGAGCACAAAATGTGCAAATCACTCTGTTTCTTCTTTTTCTTTATAGGATAATTAAATCACCTTTTTGGGGCCTCATAGATGCTCAAAAACTCATGCAATTTTGCACACACATCAGGTCTAGTGAAAATGTATTTATTTTTTTTGTTTTGGTTAATATGTAATTTATTTCCAGCGAGGTTGCATCATCTGTCTTTAAGTCTTTAAGACAGGCTCTGAAATGCACAGCAGTAAACATATTTTTAAGCAACCATCTTTAAATGTGCTAAAGAAATAAATTTGACACTGACATTGAAAAACAGGTTTGTAATCAAGGCCGATGATGATCCTGTGAAAAAGTATTTGCCCCCTTTGCTGATTTCTTTTTCTTTTTTGCACATTTGTCACCTGTTTCAGATCCTCAAATAAATTTTAATATTTAGACAAAGATAACCAGAGTGAATACGATATTCAGTTTTTAAAGGATTTTAGTTATTAAAGAAAACAAGCCTAGGTGCAAAGCAGCTCCAGACCATCACAGTACCATCACAATGTTTGGCTGTTGGTGTGATGTTCTTTTTATGAAATGCTGTTAGTTTTGTGCCAGATGTAACAGGACTTAAACCTTCCAAAAAGTCCAACTTTTGTCTTGTCAGTCCACAGAATATTTTCCCAGAAGTCTTAGGGATCACTAAGATGGTTTTCTTTTGGTAAGTGTGAGACGAGCCTTTGTGTTCGTTTTGGTCAGCAGTGATTTTCACTCTCCCATGGATGCCATTTTTGCCTGGTCTCTTTCTTAATGTTGACTCGTGAACTCTGACCTTAACTGAGGCACGTGAGGCCAGCAGTTTCTTAGATGTTGTTCTGGGTTCTTTTGTGACCTCCTGGATGAGTTGTCAATGTGCTCTTGGAGTAGTTTTGGTAGTCCACTCCTGGAAAGATTCACCACTTTTCCAAGTTTTCTCCATTTGCTGATAATGGCTTTCACTGTGTTTTATCGGAGTCCCAATAGGCTTTGTAACCCTTTCCAGATGGATCAATATCAGTTATTTTGTTGCTCATTTATTCTTGAGTTTCTTAGATCATGGCATGATGTGTTGTTTTTTGCTTTTTGAAATCTTTAAGCCTACTTCACCTTGTATTTAAGGGATTTATTAATTCAACATGTCTGGCAATGATTAGACAAATATGCAAAGGAAAGAAAAAAGAAACAAACAAACAAAATCAGGGAGGGGGCAAATACTTTTTCACAGTACTGTGAAAACCAAAACCAAAAGAGACTCATGCCATCTCCACAGGAGTAGAGAAAAAGTTCATTGACTCAACCAGACATGAATGTAATTGTGCTTGAGTATTCCCTTATTCTGCTACATTATACTTAAATATATTTATTTGTTACATTACATGATCATCCTCTCATAAAAATGTGTTGAATAATAACATTCACACTCATACTCATTATAATTTAGCTGTTTTTTTAAACTATTCATGCAGTATAATAATTTTACCACATTTGTTTGGGGACATTGGGTTCCTCATATACAACCACGCACAAGCACAATTCTTTAAAGGCAATTAAACAATCATAGGTGTGCATCATAAAGTCTTAAGTGTATGTGAATTATAAAGAACCAAAAACTACTGCTTTGTGTCATCACTTGTACTCACTTTCATATTGTTTCAGTCTTTTGACCTTCTTTGGTTATATGCGAGTCTAAATGATTAACAATATTCAGATTTTTGTACTGTTTCATTCACATTGATGCTGATCTTAATTTCAATGATCTCACCTTCATTGGTCTTGTACATGCCAATCCAAAAGGTTTTGGCGCTGTCCTGGAGAATCTCCAAGTTCTCTTCTATGAATTTACTCTCCGTTGGGTCCTCAATACTCACTAGAGATGCATCTGGTAGGCATAGCACAATAGCTAAATGTTAAAGGTCATAAATATGGAGATAATGCTTTGTGTATATTGAATTCTTCATAACGTACCCATTTTCACACATTCAACTGAGGCGTGGGCCCAATCGTAGGTCACTGAGCTGATGAAGGAATAACAATGGCCTCTGAAAGGTATCCATGTTCTTCTCTTTGTTGATTCTGGACAGTCACCAGGAAGCTGTGGGGATTCGGTGGGAGCTACAACTGAAAAAGAAGGAAGAGGGTATATCCCAGTCTTATAAACTGCTTGCTAACTGTGCTTGGTGTTTGTGTACAACTTGTATGAGAAGTAAAAGACAGAATGTCTAACCTAGTGACCTTTTGCAGAGGGAATAAAAGGTATTGGTACATGGTGCAGTCTTCCATGTTTTGTCCACATCCATATACACACAGGCGTAGTTATTTTTTGGTTCATTTTTGCCCCAGTTGGTGAAAGACAGGGGCCAGTTATCAACCCACTTGTAGCGAAAACCAGTCTGTGAAAAACACAATACTAATGAAAACTTACAGAGTTAGAAACAAAGGTTTAATCTCAACTTGAAATCCTGCTTGACCCGGTGATGTGCAGTAACAGGTAGACCCCTACCACATTGCTGTTGAGCCCAATCCACACAGGCTCATTGAGTTTGAACATCTGCAAGGTGACGTATGCGTGGGTTACAGGGTTCAGGATGCTAGCCAGATCTGCGTCATCTGCTTGGCACTGCCTCCTAGCTTCATCCCAACGCATCTTCTGGGCCACCACTTTGTAGGAATCATTGCCGAGCTTGTAGAAGGCCTTTGGTAACACAGTGGTGGGTTTGACTGCAATCTGTGAATCTGAGTAAGTGACACTTGTTAGTTGGTATTCGCAGTCAAATGTCCACATTAGGGCTCTGCAGCACAAATTTAGTGACACAATAATTTAGTGTTTGTCTTTGTGTCTTGGTAGTGGTTGTGATTTGATTATTTTCTCTTTTACTTTGTCATCCCTGCTGTTTCTCTCATTTTCACTTTTGTCTGATTACTCTCTCCTGTGCCTCAACCCCCTCACCTGTTTCTCACCTCCATCAGGCCTCTCCGTGTACAGAGTCCTGTTTTTACTTGTTCTTTGTCAGAGCACTTGTTTTGCTCCTGGTTTTGCTTCCTGTTTGGCTCCTGTCCATTATCTCTGTGTTTTTCCTTTGTTTCACATGCCCCTGTACTGCTCTGCAGTGTAGTGCTCATATTTTTAAATTTTATTTTATTTTTGTATTGCCTGCCTTTCTCAAGTAAAGCATTGTGCTTTAGTGTCCTCTCAACTACCTTTACTCCACATCTCATTACAATTTGCAGTACTAAATAATGCTTATTTCTCTTATACTGGGCCCTGGTGCAGCTCCTCAGCTCATCCATTTTCCTGAAACAGGCAGACTTCCTCCCTTTATACTTGTAAGCCAACTGTTCTGATTGGCTTCCCCTCACAAACAGAAACTTTGAACTGCTTGGTGTGGGGCTATTGTGGTCACAGGTAAAATGACCATATTATGGTTAACCACAGTTAAAAAAAAACTCTCTGACTCAAAGAGATTACTTGAACATTTGCTGATAATACACTGACTCTTTTTCCATTTTAACGGCATTTTAACAGTATCTACATGAGAGAAGATAAGGAGATAAGAGATCTCCTTGAAATTCAACAGCATTACTGACACTTCATGGCCTTGCTAGTTTGTTACTTACCAATGTTTCTTTTACAGATGAAGCCGTGGTTTGATGCACAATCATCCACCTTCCAGTATCCTGCTTTTTTGGTGATGCTGCCCACCATGATCACGCAGTCATAGGACTGTCAAGCAGAAAAGAAAGAGGTTGGTTCCCCTGGGTCCTACTATGTTCACTTCCTTATCTGATGACATTATGCACTTTGTTTTATGCGCTTTCTGAGCTTTGTTTCTCCACATTGTATACAGTTTTGACTTAAATATTATCAGCAGGTCTAATACTGTGGGACATGCACACACAATCTATGTAATCGTCGTGTGATGATGGTAGAATTGCAGGCTGAGTAAGTAAGTTTACAGATTACTTATTTAACTAAAAGTAAACTGTAGTTAACTCTCACCCTATGAAAGACAATCTAGGCTCCTGAATTGGATACATGTTTAAGAAAAAAGGGGGATGGAAGTCCTTCATTCAAAGGTTTACTTCTGTCAACTCTCAGTAGAGTTATTATAATGAAGATTTTTCCAATTTTAGGCTTTGAAAATATAGCTGTTGCTATAATATTTCTTATGAAACAAAGATTGTTTAAACTGAATTCTGCCTCAGTTAAGCAGAAGATGGACCTTTTTCCTATTTCCTCTATGTTTGGCAACAAGAAGGTGAATTGGGGTCATGTAAATATGAAAACTGTTTATTTGGTATTAGACATCTGGATTAACAGGACTCAGTCTAATTCAATCATTTTAATAAATTAAAGCATGTCATAGAGGAGATTTAAGATGAAGAAGAAAAAAAACAACCTCATGAAAATATCTTCCTGGAGGTGCTGATGCTGGCTCCCCTAAGCCCCAGTTGGTGTATGAAATGCTTTTGCCATCTGTCCACACAAAGTGCATCTCCCAGTTGACATCATTCATGCCAATCCAAAAATCTTTCTTGTAGTTCAGCATCTGTGTTGTTAGGAATGCTAGAAAGGAATAACCAACAATTTAGCAACTGCCTAACAATAAAATTTAGTTAAATATAACCTTTCCAAAGAATTTTTTCTAACAGGAGCAGGACGTTGCAAGACTCCTATCACTCACCTTGCTCTTTCTCACTGGTTACAGAAAGCAGATTTCCTCCCTGGTTTATGCAGTATGTCCTGGCATCGTGCCAGATTTTGTCATTCCCCACAACAAATTTGTAGCACTGTGTAAATAAAATGTATTAGAGCATTTATGTTGGAATTACGAATAGGCAGTCAATAACAGGATATAAGAAAACATTTTACTGGAACAGAATACACATTCTGAAAGTAAATATTTACATTATACAGAATGTCCCAATTCTGCTGGAATAATCTGTGTGGTATTACCTTTCCTTGGAAAGCTAGCCACTCTGGAGCACATCCTCCTTTAGGAACTGTGGTCGGGGCCATTGTTGTATTGATAAAACTGCCACTTCTCTTACAAATAGATGGAAGCTCAAGACCACAGTTAATATCATTCCAGTACCCTAAATGTAAAGAATTTACAAAACAAAAAAAAGAATAAAATTCAATAAAGGCAGGGATTATTTTTTAGCTGGTATTTACCATAAAATGCAATATAGAGTTTCTCTGTTTTGGGCTCACCCATGCTCTGGTACATAGTGACACAGTTTTCATCGTTGTTGGCAAAATTGGGCTCATTGTGTTCCCATGCAGTGTAGGTTACAGGGGTGCCATCCAGCCAGCTTAAAAATGGAAATTAAATGAATGAAAAATACATTTGGAAAGTTGTCAAAAATCAACGTTTAATAGAGGTTGTTAGTAAATAGTTAATGTTTTTTTAATAATGCATTTACCTAAATGATTTATCCAAATTCACTAGCATGCCAATGTAGTACTGTCCTTCTGTTCCTCTAGAAATCTGTTTAAACATAAAAATTAGACTTTACATAAGAAGGAAAGGGGAAAAACATACTGGACTTTTCATACTAGCAGATTAGGATTTAAACAAATAAGCACAGAGGTGCTGATTTGAACTCATATGTTTAATAATATATTCTGTGTTTCTTGCCTGTTTCCAAAGGAACTTCCTTTCACTCTCTGCTGTTATGACTGCAAGTTCACCAAAGTTTTTTTTGCAGTAGTCTCTGGCAGCTTCCATACTCTGTTTGTTCATGTTAATGTAATACTGGGTGTCATTGTATATAAGCCAGCCATCATCTGTGGTGTTGTATTCTGCAAAGAAAACAAAACAGCCATCAGGAGTTCAGAGCCGTGCAAGCAGGTTCGTCATTCTGTAGTAGCTGAAACCAGCAATGCTTACGTCATACGGTTATGCTGTAACCTTGGTTCTCTGACTGAAAGACTATCTCTCCACGCCACTATTCCATATGTACAGGGAATGACCCCCCTATTAGTGAGGACATGTGGATACTTCTTTAAGACACTCTGGCTTGCCTCACTACACCCATCAGCGTATCCATAAAACAGCTGTCCTTGCATTCACTTCAACTTTCTCTATACGGTCTACCTCATGTGTATAAGTTGTCTACTTTGTCTAATTTTATATATTTTCATATTTATTGTTATTGAGCTGGAGCAGAAGAAGTGCAGAATAAGAATTTCATTGTTCAGTGTAACTGACTGTTTACTGTGCACATGACAAACGCTCTTGAGACTTGAATCTATTGAAGTCACTGATCTTTTGATCAGAATGTGTGTCCGAGCAGCCTTAAAGCTGGAAAGAGAGTTTCTCACTAAGAGAACCAATGTTTACAACATAATTGTTCATTCTGAATTGTATCAAGACTATCTCTCCAATCCATTACATATTCCATATGCACGGAGTATCTCTTTAAGATACCCTGAAAGGAGCCCAGCCAAATATCCCAACCACTGCAGTGTCTGAGTAAATGAACTATTTACAAATGTAAATACACTATATTGCCAAAAATATTTGCTAGTCTGTCATCATATACATATGAACTTGAGTGACACCCCATTCTTAATCCATAGGGTTTAATAGGATGTTTGCAGCTATAACATCTCAAAGTCTTCTGGTAATGCTTTCCACAAGGTTTAGGAGTGTGTTTTGGGGAATTTTTGACCATTCTTCCAGAAGAGCATTTATGAAGTTAGACACTGATGTTGGACAAGAAGGCATGACTTTCAGTCTCTGCTCTAATTCATCCCAAAGGTGTTCTGCCGGGTTGAGCTCAGGATCTTGCTTTGTTCATTTCTGCGCATGTTGAAACAGGAAGGGGCCATCCTCAAACTGTTCCCACAAAGTTGGGAGCATGGCATTGTTCAAAATGTCTTGGTATGCTAAAACATTAAGAGATACTTTCACTAGAACTAAGGCACCAAGTTCAAAACAACCCCACACAATAATCCCCTCTCCACAGTCACACAAGTACGTTTTCCCTGGCAATCCCAGACCCAATCCCAGACTTTTCCATTGGATTGCCAAATGGAAAAGCATGATTCACTACACCAGAGAACACGTCTCCACTGCTCTAGAGTCCAGCAGCAGTGTGCTTTTCCCCCTTGCAGCCGATGCTCTGCATTGAACTTGGTGATTTAAGGCTTTGAAGCAGCTGCTCGACCATAGAAACCCATTCCACCAAGCTCTTTACACACAGTTCTTGAGCTAAGCTGAAAGCCACATGAAGTTTATTTATTAGCAAGGCCATTTTAGGACTGGACCTGTTGCACAGGTGGCATTTTGTGACGGTACCATGCTGGAATTTTGCTTTTTCTTTCACTAGTCTTGGAGAAGCAGTCTGCATACCTAGGTGTTTGGTTTTATACACCCAGCACTTGCTCTCCAAAGGAGGAACTGGCTGCCACATTAAGATGGTAGAACCTGGAAAACATGGACTCAGATGACCATGTTGCAGTAGCACAAATGGCCAAGAGGAAATGTCCTTTCACAAGTTGCCAAACCTCGGGTCGAGTGGGCCAGTACTCTAGATGGGAGGGGAGTACTTGAAAATGCATACACCTACTCAATGGCATCTACAGTCATGGCCAAAAGTTTTGAGAATGATGCAAATGTTAATATTTACAAAGTCCACTGCTTCAGTTTTTATAATGGCAATTTGCATATACTCCAGAATGTTATAAAGAGTGATCATCTTAACAGCAATTAATTGCAAAGTCAATATTCGTCTAGAAAATGAACTTTATCCCCCAAAACACATTTCAACTTCATTGCAGCCCTGCCTTAAAAGGACCAGCTAACATCGTTTCAGTGATTGCTCCATTAACACAGGTGTGAGTGTTGATGAGGACAGGGCTGGAGATCAATCTGTCATGATTAAGTAAGAATGACACCACTGGAC
>VUQJ01031756.1:18316-28638 GCA_015108635.1 Andinoacara biseriatus | reverse complement strand
GGTTTCTAGCCAAAAAAAAAAAAAAAAGATTTTCTCTTTCTTCATCAAAGATCCAGGGTCTGCATGCTCTTGTGCTCCAACAATGTTTTGTTGATTATTATTGTGAAATATTTTGATTATAAAGATCTTCTTCTGGCACAAACACTCTGTATTTCAGCAATCTTTAAAGAATTTTGGGGAAAAAAAATCTGATCACTGTTGAGATAATATCTAACACTGCAATTTTCTAACATTTCCATTAAGAGGCCAAATCATTTTGTAGTGGAAGGTCTCAGTGTCTTCACATTCAGCCTTGTGTGGCTGATGAGTGACTCACTGCTTGAGGACACATACGGCATTTGCCTCGGGCTTAAAATGGTTTTGGATATGATCTCCTGCTATAGACTGAATTGTGTATAAAATGCATGTAAAATTTAGATTTTATCCATCAAGGTGTTACACTGCAGAATCAGCACATGGAGACAATACAAAAGACTGTAATACAATAAAACAGACAGATAGATAGATAGATAGATAGATAGATAGATAGATAGATAGATAGATAGATAGATAGATAGATAGATAGATAGATAGATAGATAGATAGATAGATAGCATTCCTATATTGGCCACTGTGACTTCCTGATGTACCTATTGACTGGCAACTTCACAGTGACATCAGGAGTCGGTGAATTATTCTCCCCATATCACCCAAATACTGCATCACAAGGTTCTCAGCAGTTGTTATGTGTTTATACAGTCTGTGATGTTACTGTGCATGTGTATCTATGGCAAATGTACACCAGCAGATAGGATAAGCCCTCACTGGAGGTCTTTATCCTGAGGCTAATACAGGGTAACATTATAATGCTGAGGTTCACTCTGTGGTACCGCCGAAAACTGGAAGATCAAACTGAGCCTCAGGCACAAAACTGTAACCACACAGAGACGGATAAATGCTTTCTTTCTGATGGGAGAGTAAACCAAATCACAGGTTAACATATTAATGCAGTCTTAATGTGCAATAAATTTTATTTGGGAGGTGGTGTATTACAGCGGTTTGTTTGGTTTTTTTAGTCACCATGGAGAATAAAGGGAAAAATATAAAAACTGATTTCTTGAGAATGATTTTGGTTCAGTTCCAGTTCCAAGGAAGACAAAGAACAGTTTAATACGTTAAGATACAAGAAAACTTTTATTAATTACTATTCAGTTGAATCGACTGAATTTTATACGACTGATTATTTAAACTCTTTGCATGATTATTTAATTAATTAATTAATTAATGTATTTATTTATTAGTGCTGATAAGAAGATAATTGATAAGAAAAGTTGAATGTATAAACAGGCACTCAAGGCCTGTGATGTTTGAATGCTTATTCTACTTTCTTCTAATGGTCCAAACAATTCAAACATCTACTTGCTAAATCAATATCTGCCACAGCGTGATGGTATCATCTTCAAATGCGCCTTTAAAAAGGAGCTTTTTGTTTTTTTTTTCAAAAACAAATATTTCAAAATACAAAACAAAAGAAACTGAACCAATTTATAAGCGGTAGAATCAGATAATAGATTCTCCCGATGTAGTTTCAGTGTTTTTCAGGATATTAAAAATTAAAGTTTTAAACAAAGCTCTTGCTCAGAGCTCAGTTTTGTAATGACAACAAGGCTTTCCTCGTCAGTGCTCGTGTGGGAACAGGCGAAGGCAAAACTGATCTGTGCGAGCAATGTTAAACTCTGGCCATGGAAATGTCAGGAGTATTTATGTTGAACTGCAGTGTTTGCTTGCAGAAGACAGTGAGAGACCCATCTTGAGGTGCATCATTACACGCTGGCATCTGAACGCACCACATCATAAAATAATGACCTCCCTCAGGATACACATCTGATACTGTTGGTGGGTGCACAGTTCCCTCCCTGTGTTTTGAGGATGTTTTCCAATAAGAAATCAACTCAAAGGTTGCACAATCCACTGCAAGTCTGGGGCCTCATTCCTAAACAGCTTTGTTTTGGGTCAAAATGAGCTCTTTAGAGGTGCTGGTAAAGACACACTCTGCCAGCACTCGCTCTATTTTTGAAGCACTGCTTTTGGCTGGTGTTTCAAGAACCACTAAACTTTATTAGCTGCTCCAATGTTCCAAAAAGTGTTGTTCAGCTTGAGTACATATTAAACATTTTATCTCAAACTAATACTTTTGGAATTTTGGTTTTAAGTTCCTGGAAAAATGACATTCCTTTACAATTACGTTCCCTGTTTGATCGAAATCAACAGATGGAGACAATGCAAAAGAGTGTAATACAATAAAACAGTTTTATAGAGCGAAAGAGAGAGAGGTGAGCAGGTAGGTAGGTAGGTAGGTAGGTAGAAGGCAAAGGCTTTATACAAGACTTAGGTGTGTCTGTGGGGATTTTTGCCCATTCAAGAAAATATTTTTTAAACATCAGACAGTGATATTGAATGAGAGGTTCTGGCTCTCAATCTCCATTCTGGTTGATCCCAAAGGTGTTCAATGTGGTTGAGGTCAGGGCTCATGTTCTTCCTTGTTTTATGTACTTAAGCAAAGTCAAGCTGTTACAGAAACGAGCCTTCCCCAAACTGTTCCCACAAAGTTGGATGCACCAAACAGACCAAACTGTCTCGGTAAGCGAAGGGCCCGGGTCAACCCCAGAAAAACACCCCCACAGCATTATCCTTCCTCCACTAAACTTTACAGTTGGAGTGATGCAGTCAGGCAGGTAGCATTTTCTGTGGTTCCTAAATGCTAATAATACCATTTACGCCTAATCATGGAATATTTTGGGGTGCAAGAAACTTCACATAGTCGTACCATCCTGTTACAGCACCACGCTCAAATTCAGTGAGCTCTTTAGAAGGACCCATTTTTTCACAAACATTTATAAAGGCAGACTGCATGGCTAGGTGCTTGATTTTATTGACCTGTGACAATGGGACTGGATTCAAAGATTAAGAGGTGTGCCCCAATGCTTTTGCCCATATAGAGTAAATGGTGGTTGTGATTTCAAGTGCACAGTCCAGAACAGTATGGAGCAGGTTTCAATGTGTCGTGTCTGTCAACTTTTTACCAGTTTGCCATCACCTGTTAAAGGCTGCGTTGAAAAATGTAATGGTGCAAAACCATTTCTAACCATATCTAAAGTAGGTATGCACTGATGGTAAAGTTTTGAGCCACTGCTGATGTTTAATGTATCAACTTCTTCCTGTTTGTTGTTGTTGTTGTTGTTCTGCTCTTTCTGTGATGCTTCTCTGTGTGGGATCAAAAAAAATGTTTATGACATTTAATCTTGCTGCTGCATGAAAACGTGTCCAGTCTCGTCTAAAGTTTACAGTACACGAACAACATCGTTTCAATTCCCTACGAAAACAAAAAAATTAAAACGATCCAAATTATTTCATTCACTTTTACCGGTTCAGCCATATTCTTGGTGGCACGCACTGAAATGTTTTTGATGATCAGTAAATTAAACGTCTCCTGAAACCTCTTTTCCTTACATAGCATGGCCTGTCACCACTGGAAGGGTTAGAGCTCACATAATTAAAGGTTTTATGGTTATAAATGGAGAATTTTTGGAATTTCTGTCGCCATATTTTTGGATAACCACAGTGAGGTTCTACTGTGGCCAGATGTTTAATTCACAGAGACAGAGATTCAAGATCTTCCAGGAAGTTGCAGCGGAGTTTGACAGGAATCCTAATTATAAAATGTTATCACGGTACACGCACGCAGCATTTGGAATTCAAACATGTTTGTTTCCTGTTGAAGGCAGGCTACAAACGACATTTTTGCTAAGTCTTGTGGCAAGTGGGGGGTTAATTGCGTGGCCCCCCTGCTCTATTCGCTGACCAAAATGAGTCACAGCTTGTTTTTAGCTGTGATTGCTGCCATTTTCCAGAGTTTATCGTGAACTATTCCCTGTAGTCAGGTATTGCTCATTTATTTGTGCCTGGTCTCTCAAAATAGCAGCCCAAGGAAGGTGATGGAGAAGATGTCTTTTTCAATTTCAGAACATAGATTCGTTACCACATCTGGACTTAAGTGATGGACTGCTAAGTAGCAGTAGCTGGTAGCTGTGCTGCGAAGCCCAATGTGGACGAAAAGCATGTAGCCTGTACTTAATCAGGTCTATTTATTCTCTCCCACAGACAGCAGCTCTTTGTGTTGGTTTTTTTGTACACACCCTGGCTTCTCCTGATCCAGGCATTGTTTTCCAGAGAAAAGAATAAGGTCCAAAATTATGACTGCAATTTCTGATCAAAGCCAGAACAATGTCCAAGACAAATACAACCATGGCATCGGGTAGCAGTGCGTGTGGTGATACGGAGGAATTTGAGATTTCCTGAGTGAACTGTGGCAAGGAGAGGGTGAAACCGCATCACCACACTTACGAGCAAAAGCGCGTGGAAGTCAATCACTGGTACTTGTTATGTCTTTATGAGTCAACCTCGTGAACTCAAAGTGAACTGAAGCGCATGATGTGTGATTCTGAGAATAATAATAATAACAGGGGTCAACAGCAGATGGGCTGCGTTGCAGAAACCTGCTGTTTTGCAGTGGATGAGAACGGTAATAAGGAGAAGAATTTGTTTCCCTAACTTCCAGAAATACAAATCCAGAAATGCTTTTTCCTATTTCTCAAGGACTTTCAGAGACTGTTCATCAGCTGTAGATATTGTTTTAATCCTGCCACTTGTGCTTTTGTCCTGCACTTGTCCAGTTTCCTTTTTTAAAGGACACACTGCGCACCATGCTGGGATATGCTTTATTTCGGAATTTGGGAATCAACTTGTTGGTGCGAAAATATTTTATTCCTGTCACACTGTGTTATCATTGGCATTTTTTGTAGATTTAGCTCAAGAAATGGGAACAAATTACATGTTTTTGTGATAGGCTGCTAGTAATAAAGTGCCTAAATATACAATTTTAAATTGGTTCTGTGCTGCAGTGTTATGTGTAGACACAATACTGATTTACTTAAGTGCCTTTTTTATGCTTAAATGATTCAAAGCTCAGTGTTAAGTGTATTAACAACTTTCACCCATTCCATTTAGGGGTCACCACAGCAGATCATCTGTCTCCATCTCACTAGCATCTTCTGTCACACCAACCCTCTGCATGTCCTCCTTCACTACATCCATGAACCTCCCCTGTGGTTTTCCACTTTCCTTCTGCCTGGCAGCTCCATCTTTAACATCCTTTGTCCAGTATAGCCACTCTCCCTCCTCGGCACATGTCCACACAATCTCAGCCTTGCCTCTCTAACTTTGTCTTCAAGCCTGTCCACCTTAGCTGTCCAAAGCCGTGCATCATAGCAGGCCTCACTGCCATCGGGTAAACCTTCCCTTTTACTCTGGCTGCTGTCCTACTATTACAAATCATTCCTGGAAACTCACCCTGTCTGGACTCTCTTCTTCACCTCTCTTGTATACTGTCCGATGCTTTAGATAATTGACCCCAGGTGCTTAAATTCGTCTACCTTTACTATTGCTCGTTCACCTTTCCACCTGTCTCCCTCTCATTCACACACATGTATTCTGTCTTGCTTCAACTGACTTTCAATCCTCTTCTCTCCAGATCATACCTGAACCTCTCCAGGCTCTCTTCCACCTGCTCCCTACTCTCACTGCAGATCACAGTCATCTGCACACATCATAGTTCACAGAGACTCCTGCAAACAAGAAGGGGCTCTGATGTAATCCCACCCCCACCTTGAACCCATCTGTCACTTCTGCGTCACACCTCACCACTGTCTTCATACATGTCCTGCAGCAGCCTCACACCTCTCTGCCTCTCCTCTCATGCAGTACCACAGTTCCTCTCTTGGCACCCTATCATATGCTTTCTTCAGATCCAGAAAGACACAGTGCAGCTTCTTCTAACCTTCTTCTATACTTATCCATCAATACTCTCAACGCAAACATCATGTTTGTAGCTCTTTCTCAGCATGAAGCCATGCTGCTGCTCACTGATCATCACCGCTCTTCTTGACCTAACTTCAACAACTCTTTCCCATAACTTTGTGGTATGGCTCATCAACTTTATCTCTTTGTAGTTACTATGTGTCTGCACAGCACCCTTGTTCTTGAAAAGTGGACGGAGGAATCCTCTCGTTCTCCAAGATTGTGTTAAACAATCTGGTCAAAAAGTCCTATTGTATCTCCTATCTCCATATTTATGGTATGGGACCTTCCACTATTTGTTCTCTTCATAACTGACCTCACTTCCTCCTTACTGATCCTCTGCACCCTCACTAACTATCCTCTATCTGTCCTCTCGCTATCGTTTTCTACATTCATGAGCTCCTTAAAGTGCTCCTTTTATCTTCCCAATACACTCTTTTCACTTGTTATTTCCATCTCTATCCTTAATTAACCTAACCTAGCCAATCGATACAGGTCCTTTTCTCCTTCCTTAAACAGCCAAAATAATAATGAAAATGATCAGGTACAAAGCCTGGACTGAAGATTAGTGAAAAAGCAGTCAATGTTGAAAGAAGACCTTTGAAATACCTTCAGAAAGCCTGGAAAACTATTGCTCAAGACCAAGGGAGTGTATGTCAGCCCGCCTTCACAGTGTCCACTTCCACTCTTTACTCTAATCTCTTCGTAGAACAGTTTGATTCAATAAAATTACCTTTTTTCACTGGCTCAGATTTATATAATCAACAATGTTTAAAAAAAACTGTTACAATAAGCTTTTGGAACAATCTGCTGTGGAAGTTTATACACCGCCCCACCTTGCTGGGACATTCATCTCTCCCTTTAGTCTTCTTTAAGAAATGCTGCAATGATTGCCAGATTCAAACGCTGCAGAGAAGTTGACTGTTAAATATCATTGCAAATCCTGCTCCGTCTACCCCACAGCTCCTTATCCTTTTATCGACTCCTGTCTCACTTTTTTTTTTTTTTTCAGGACGAACAACTGCACTCCAGATTTATCTGTCCTGTCCCAAAACTGGAGAGGTATTTTAATTCATCCATATCCCACTTGAATCAGATAAAGAATTTGTCTCAGCACTGTAATTAAACTTTATTTATAGTGTGAATACTTTTGCCTGTGTGTTATGTAAAAAGACACATACACACAAAACATTTAAAAACAACTGGACTTTTTTTTAAATGCTGAAAACAGAAAACACAAAACAACCGATAAGAGGTCATCACTGGACTGAACTTGTAACATTTGTAATATTGTGTTTTTAACAGTTTAAATAAATTCAATTTGTCAGTATTCTATAAATTTTAAGCATCTCGACATACACACCATGGCATTTTGTTGGCTTTCAGGTCAATAAATTGTATATTATAAGGCTTAAGAGTCCTATATTATCTGTCCTTTCCTATATAAACCTCTTGCTTGGATCTCCCACCTTAAAGCCCAGCGGTCAGTGTTACAGTATCAACATGTGCATTCCCAAAGGGAGCGATTCTCCGTTGCAATCAATCCCAGTCATCATCTCATTGCAGAATGTCAGTGGGAAAATGGTTTGTATACAGAAAAACCAGCCGACTGTCAAAAACTGTCCAGGTTCAATAAACCATCGACTTTCAAATAGGAGCTGGCGTGAATAAGTAAATAAAACGGACTCATGTTGAAGGGAGTGACAGGGTTAGTCATTTTAAAATATATCCAAAAACCAACTTAAAAACAGAATGTTTCCCCGCTATTCAATCCAATCACGTCCGAGCCAATGTTTGCTAAAAATTTAAACACTTAACACTGAAAGACAGAAACCAGAGTAACTGAGGTGACAGTCTGACACAGACAAGAGACAAAACTTAGAGCTAAATCACAAACCACAGAGTGAAATATCTGGATACAGAAATATGGAAATGGGATTCTTCAGTATCAACTGCATGTTTTTTTGTTTTGTTTATTTCAAACAGCAGCGTTACACTGTGTGCTGTGTGAACCGAGTCTGGAAAAAAAAAAGGTTTCATTATTTTGTGGCTGTGTTTATATGTTTCAGATGTTGTGCGCATGCACTGTAAAAGTTGTAAAAAATGGTTGTTAAAATGCAAATTTGGTGCAAAAGGAGATAAAAGGCACACGAGCATGTGCAAATATAAATGAGAAAAGAAAGTACACTTTCTTTCGATTCAATCAGCTTTACGCATCAAAACATAATAAAAATCATACAGGTCTTAAAATGAGGTAAATACAACCCTGAATGAACAACAACACATCAGATATTACATCATTTGATTTTTTTTTAAATTTACCACACATTAAGTCAAAGTGCAGAAGAATTGTGTGAAAAACTAAATACACCCTTACTGGTTCCATAGGAATTAAATGGTAAATGGACTAGTTCTTATACAGCACTTCTATACTCTACATGAGCACTCAAGGCCATTTATACAGCATGTCTCATTCCCCCATTCACATAAGCACTTCCCACATCTAAGTGCTTTCTATCTAACATGCGCGCGCGCGCACACACACACACACACACACACACACACACACCAATGAACACATCAGGAGTAAGTTGGGGTTCAGTATATTTGGCACATAGACTAGAGCAGCCAGTAGATGACCTTCTTTACCCCGTGACCCACAGACACTCCAAGAAGGTGAGGAAAGGTGCTGCTAATCAGACTGATTAACTGATTCTCTGCGAGTGTGAGCGCCTCTATAAAAACAGACATTCTGGCAGTTCGCTGGTCAGGGGAATTCAGGTGTGTGAGAACACAATGCTGAAGAGGAAAGAGTTCAGCAATGATGTTAGAGAACCAATTGTTGCTGCCCACCAATCTGGGAAGGGTCATAAAGCAATTTCCCAAAAATCTGTCCATTATTCTACAGTGATTCACAAGTGGAAAACATTCAAGACCAATCTTCCCTCGAGTGGAAAGCCCAGCAAATTCCCCCCAAGGTCAGACCGTGCAACGCTCAGAGAAACTACAACAATCTAAGAGCTGCATCTTAGACTCAGACCTCAGTTAGCATGTTAAGTGTTGAAGTTCACGACAGCACAATTAGAAAAAGACTGAAAGAATACAACTTGTTTGGAAGGGTTGCCCGGAGAAAGTCTCTTCTCTCCGAAAACATCGCTGTTTTTTTAACCTGATTGAAATGCTGTGGCTGGGACCCTAAGCGAGCCGTGCCAATGAACTGAAGCAACGTTGTAAAGAAGAGTGGACCAAAACTCCTCCACAACAATATGAGAGACTGATATAGTTATACAGACATCAATAACTTCAAGTTATTGGTGCTGAAAGTGGTCCCACAAGGTACTGAATCATGGTGTGTTTTTCACACACTGTCTACATTTTGGCTTAAATTCTGTTAAATAAGCGATGATGGTGGAATCTGTTGTGTGTTGTTTTACACACGAGGTTAGAGGACATTTTAGAAGTTGCTGAGGATCAGATGACATTTAATATGCTCTGTTATGTAAAACCTTTGAATTGATGGAGGGTGTAGTTTTATTTTATTTTTTTTTTTTTTACCTTTGGCGTACTGTCTCTATTCATTCTGGCATCCTTGAACAGTGGAGTCAGAGGGAGGTTCCCACCATACAGATTAAACAGGTCAGTGATCCCAAGGGGAGGGGACTCAAGAGGACAGGAAGCAGAGCACCACTATACCAATCCCCATGAATAATATGCAACCCGCAGTGCAGCCTCAAATTGCACATGTAAAGTAAAAAATGTGTGTGAACTGCACATTGATAATGATTTAAAGAACTGTTAACTCATTTTTCCTGATTGGATTCAGTCAAACGTGACCCTACGGCTCCTTTTCATTGGTTAAATTCTAATCTACCCCATCATAATCACACAGTGGCTTAACATAGTCCAAAAAAACCTATCTAGGAGCGCCACATTCCAGAAACATATTGCTCCTAAATACCAGAACAATGCAGGATGCTAACCACATGTGAGAACTTCCTAAAAACCCAGTTCATAAAATAATATGCGAGACAGCTCTCTCCACTGCCGTCATCACAGTCCAGATGGTCATAAAAAATTATTTCTACTGATGATCACAGACAGCGCACACTCAGAGCACAATCAGAGCCATCACCAAGGAACACAACTTTCCCTGAATTTTAATTGACCTGTATTGCTGTGTGGCACTTTTCAAAGTAAAGCCTGTTTTTGTCAAAACTGCCTTTGAATGAAACGCAAACCAGATGGAAGGAAATTGGAGATGAATGCAGCTTGAGTCTATGTGAACACCGAACCTTTTGGTGGTATAGGATGACATGGTGATGATAATATTGCATGTATGATGCATGCACTGATGTAGCAGAGAAACATTTGGTGTACTTTACAATGTCTCTTAAGGTGGAACTAAGAATTGATATGGTGTCAGTGTA
>VUQJ01031756.1:7597-18296 GCA_015108635.1 Andinoacara biseriatus | reverse complement strand
TAAAGTCTTAATGTCTGAGAAAATGGTGAGATTTTTTATTTATTTAACCTTTTGATATGTGTAGGAAAAAGATTCTGTAGCTTACACAGACATTTATTGTATGAATTTAATTGTCAGTTTTATTAGTTACATCTTACTTTAATATACACCTGTTCAGCTGCTTGTTAACACAGCTATTTAATCAGCCAATCACATGGAAGCAACTCAGTGCCTTTAGGCATGTAGAAATGGTCAAGATGGCCTGCTGAAGTTCAAGTTAAGTACAATTCACACAGGACAGTAGAAGACTTGAAAAATGTTTCCTGGTCTGATGGGTGGGGTTTCATTTAAACATCACAGCCGACCTGAGTATTGTTGCTGAGCATGTCCATCTTTTTATGACCACAGCGTACCCATCCTCTGATAGCTGCTTCTAGAAGAATTATGCACCATGTCACAAAGTTCAAATCTTAAACCGTTTTTTTGAACATGACAGCGAGTTCACTGAACTCAAATGGCCTCCACATTCACCAGATTTCAATCCAGTAGAGCATGTTTGGGATGTGATGCCATCATATCAATATGGACCAAAATCTGTGAGGAACGTTTCCAGCACCTTGTTGCATCTGTGTCATGAAGAATTAATGCAGTTCTGAAGGGGTCCAACCCAGTACTAACAAGGTGTGCCTAATAAAGTGTCAGGTGAGTGTTTTCAGTAGTTAAGAAAATTTTGTTTTATGAACTGTTCGTTTAAACATAGAAAATAGCTTTGGCATATTTTTTTAAAAAAATGCTGAAATTAACTCAAACATATCACAACTATGTTGCACTGAGGATCAAGCGTGTCACGTTTGATCCTCAGTGATCCTCAGAGCTACCTGGACACAAGAGATGATATCAAAAAGGATGTTTTAGCACATTAAACCAAAGTGTATATACTGTAAAATCTACATTAGTAAGTAAAATTGGCATGTCGGACACACTGCTTTTGAAAACAATACGAAGGTGTGGATTTAATCCTTCAAGTCATATAAACAGTTCAATGGGACAGATTCTTCTGGCACTCTGAACCTTTTTTCTGGCTGTTTGCCACATAGTAACAAATCTTCAAAAGGGTGAAAAATTTCAAAGAAAGATCTGATTATGGAACAAACGAGCTGAAAATGGAAACAGAACTAAAATACACTGAGCAAGCTACAACTGAGATAACATCAAGAGGTTATACACACAGTGACACCTGCATCACCCAGAGAGCACTGAGCTTCCCCAGACAGTTAAAAGGACAAAAATCATAAAGCAATCTTTAAAAAAAAAAAAAAAATCATTTGATCATTTTCTGTGTGAAAAAATAGCTCCGCTTTTGAAGTTGCCCCAAAGTCCCAGCTTGATTACATTTGAGATTGAACAAGATCTGGCGAAAGGTAGAAAGATTTGCTGCTGACAGGGGTCTTCATTACATCGTGGAGCACAGTTAGATGAAGCATCCAGGGTTTTTCTGACAGATACACTCTGCCCGCCTGGACTTAACCCTGCAGGTTCCACTTTCACTGCATCTGTGAGCCAGCTGCAGCTCAGTGTACACAGTGTGCAAGTGTGTTTAAGTCTGATTGGGGTCACTAGAGGGTCTGTCTTATTCAATATACAGCTGATTGACCAACTGGGGAGGGGGGTGAGTGAAGACAGTGCTTCCTAATGTGGAGAAATGTAAATCTCAGGAGCTCGTTGTTCATTCAGATGACGAAGTGCATTTAAAGCAAGTGAAGGTTCTGAGCTGCGAAAATATAAACCACCACAGCAAGATAAAGTTAGTATTTACACCAAATGCCCTGCTGCCAATTAAAATAAAGAGGAATTCTTTGAGAACATATTATGCATGTAAACCTCTTTGGCATGCCTTAAAACAGTGTACTGTGTCTAACAACTGAGGTTTAGAGAAAGGAAAGGTACACAAATTATTCTCTTGGCTAAAAATGGTTTATTGGACAAGTGAGATTACAAATCTGATCCCATGGTAAAGCATGATAACTCGCTTGGAAAATATTAGCAATTCATCACATGGAAAAAATATTAAAACCTTGAGACAGCACAACACAACACAAAACAGCAAAGACAGAGTGAACTGCCTAAACAAAAATGTCACGTTTTCTACAAGTTTGAAAAGACTTCATAATATTTTAAAAAAAAAACAAAAAAAAAAACACATTAATGCAGTTCTATTTCTCAGACACAAGAACTACTGGACCATCTCCATGTGAAAGTACAACCATGGTAGAAGAGGCAGGTGCATGTGTGTGTGTCCAGCTTCAACGTGAACATGTGAACTGACTTTGAGGACCAAGGCACTCAACTTTTACTTCAAATAATTGTGTACGTAACATTTGATCAACTACCCGCGTGAACACGCGCAGTACAAAAAGTACTGCATTAAGTCGACTCTAGTGAGTTCAGTAACGTTTTAAGTTCCAGGACAAATACTAACAATCTGAATCCTGAATACTCGAGTACTGGTCAACAGCACTCCTTATACAGGTCAGTGTGGATCTTCTTGATTTTTATAGATGTGTAAAAACAACACTTTTGTAACCACTCATTAGAATACACAATTATGTTAGTGAAGAACATCTATTTAATAGAAAAAGGTTTTTCTCGTTTTACTTAAACCTTTTCGTATACTAAGCTGCGCTTCTACATTTCAGTAAGACAAGGTTTAGTTAAATAAAGCACAAAAATCCAGATAAGACTAAAAACATGACAGAAGCCAGAATGAGGTTTATGATAGAAATGGGAGAGCGGTCCCAAACGTTAAAAGAAACCACTGTGCTCCCATAGTTTTTTTAAGTTCAACCCCCCCCCCCCCAGCCCCAGCCTCTGAGACGCAACCTTTAGGCCTTCTCCAGCGACTTGTAGTACTCTTTCAACACGGCCCAGGCTTTGGGCGCCATGAAGCCATCAGGAGGGTTCTCTCCCTCGCGAGCCATCTTACGCATGCGTGTGCCCGAGATGAAATCGTAATCTTGATGGCTGCAATTAAAATGAAATGGCAGAGCGAGAGAAATTGAGAGATAGAGAGAGAGAGAAAGGGAGCTTTGAGTAACAGACATACTACAATCAATGAAAAGATGCTTATCAACGGCACGGCCAATACGAGCCAGCACACCCGACAGAGCCAGCTGCTCTTTTACAATCAGCTGGATCAAGGAGCAGGCCAGTTAACATTTCTGCAAACCAAAATGAAGCTTTTATGACACTATCTTATGACACATCCCACCCTGTGAAATTTGACATGATTGTTTGCATATGAGAACATATTTATGAATGACATTTCATATGCTGACCATTTCTCACAGCAAGACATTCCTGCAAAATCACTCTGTGGCAGGATAGATAATGTCACACAATCCAGCAAGCACCAGCATGCCATAGCAGTCGTGTTTGGAAAGGGAGGCTAGTGCAGCTGACTGTCAACATGTTGCGCTATGATTTATGGGCCTGTGTTGTGCTGCTGTCTGCCTCACAATAGTTGTTGTTGCAACCACGAGGAAGTGACAAAACCTGCATTTCTTTCACCTGACAGTTTTAAAACTGGAAAAGGCAGAATTTTTTTGCTAAGTAGGAGGCAGCTTTGAAGCAAATATTGGCACCTTTTGAGTCAATGTGTTGATAAAATAGCAATAACTGACTTTTACTTGGAGTCATGTTTGTGTCCGCCTGCCCCGCTGTGCTCATCGGCTAGACGATGATTTTTTCTTCCATTTGCAGCTGAGCTACTTACAGTGAAATCAGTTGTTTTCTGCAGTCAAAAAGATCCATATGAGAGCAGGAAGAATGAATCAAAACAGCTGAAACTAAGTGAAGCTTAGGCTTCTGGTGAGAACTCTCAGTGACTACTTTAACATCGTTTTTACAAAAATATTAACTATACCAACTTTATGCTGTTTTTTTTTTTTTAAATAAACAAATACAAATGCATGAGGGCCAGCAAAGACAGTTCAGAAAAAAAGCTAACAGACTGCTGCCCACTCTTAAAACCAAATCAGTTTATTAATATTATTATTCAGGATCTTGCAACATTCTTCTGTGATTTGATCTTAATTGAAGAAACTTCTGAGTTAATTTACAGACCTCAGTTATTTGAAAGGTGGAAATTCTGTTTCAGGAAGTGGGAAGAAGAGTTGTATTGCTTACAAGAGCTAAACTCTTTTTAGCTGTTAGAAATATGAGGATAATATTAAGTGTTTCCTCTATGACTGCCCTGAAGGGAATCACTGCACAAAACCTGAAAAAAATCTAAATCAACATATGTCAGTAAATAAGTAAGTCCATCTATTAAGCTAACATGTATGTCTTTGGGCTGTGGGAGGAAGCTGGAGTGTCCTGCACAGGCTCAGACGAATATTCAAACTCCACACAGGAAGGCCCGAGCCGGCTGGTGGATTTGAATCAGCTGGTTTGTTCTTCTTATTTAAAGGTCTTATTTTAAATATAGTTCTCAGTAGAACACGCACATCCAAAAATAAAAAGGGTGCATGAACGGGGAAACAATAAGAAACAAAAGAAGTCCGCACACCAGAGTGCTCCTGGAAAAGATTTAATCCAAACAGACCCTACGAAAACGGGACGTTTTGGGCCAACATAATGGAATTAAGTCTGAAGAAGGGCATGTTGGCCCGAAACGTCATGTTTTCATAAGGTCTGTTTGGATTAAATCTTTTCCAGGAGCACTCTGGTGGGCGGACTTCTTTGTTTTAAATATACTAACACCTTAGTATAACAATGAATTGCAAGTTTTTTTTAAGTTTTAAAGAAAAAAAAAAAACAATTCATGCATCCATCAATCCAACACTGTCAAGAAAACTAAGTGATTCATGGCACCTTAAAATGACAGCTATTGAACCTTTTGTGATTTGCAATTAAACACAACCTCATTATAATACAAATTTAAATCATTAAACTAAAAACAAACATGTGGGTGGCACAGTGGTTAGCACTGCCCCCTTACAGCGAAACCAGCGCTCACTGGAGCCTTTCTCAAAGCCCAGAGACACACGTTAGGTTAACTGCTGACTCTAAACTGGCCGTGGGTATGTGTTTGCCCTGTGATAGACTGACAATCAGTCCAGGGTGTAACCCGCCTTTTGCCCTATCACAGCTGGGATAGGCTCCAGGCTCCAGTTCCCCCCAGCCCAACAACCCTGAACTGGACAAGTGGTTAAGAAAATGGATGGATGGAAAATAAGCATCACCACTTTTGGGTAACACACAATACAATCAAACTGTCAGCCTCGCTGTCTGCATGATGGAAAAGCTTTCTACTGTTCAGACTGAATTCTCCCAGTCAAAACATTTTTTTAACATCTTTCACACATTCTCAGATCTTCTGCTTTATCTTTATGATAGATGGTTTTTCACTGCAGATTTGAGTTCACACAAAAAGTAAAAGCTATGAACTTTGTGAAGCAAGCAGTGCTGTAGTGTAGTCCTGGCACAGGTTCATCACTTCTTCACTATCCTCATTTATAAATTACTCTAAGGGATAATCAAGACTTTAAACTTTAAACATCTTGTTAGCAGACATTCACACTTATTTGAGCTGGGCTCACATTCAGAGAGGGTCAAAGTCATGCTATTTAAAAAGCTAAATTGTTATCACATGAAAGTGCACATCTTGTGGCTCTGAAACATTACGAATCAGTGAAAGTAAGGTAAAGGAGCTCCAGGCAAATTCTTCAGCGAACAAGTTATACGGTGTCAAATTAGAAACAGCCTTCTGTGGTCTGAGCCATTATGCTTCAGAGAAAGACTGAGGGGTGCTGTGATTAAAATGAGCACCCATATTAAAAGAGTAGAAGGCCATAAATCTAACGGAGTGATGACTGCAGGTTTTAGAAGCCGAGTGGTCTTGAATGCCTGGCATTAGCATTAATATAAAAACAAAATCTAAAATATTCTACTGATCATTTTGAAAAGAAAAAAAAAAAAGTCATGTGTGACAGTTTGCATAAGACCTCAGTCACACATGGCTAGAGACCAGCCAGCAACCCCATGTCAAACAAGTTTCCAGGCAAATGGTTGCTGGGGGTTCTTAATGAGCTGAAAAGTGCAACACAAACAGGAAATGAGAAAATTTACCTTCAAGTAAAAGTTTCACCTCCCCATTGTAATCAACGCAATTCAAAAAGCACAGCTTTACTGCAGCAACTCAGCTTCTTCCATGCAAACTACATGTGACCATGGCAATTTCATGTGATAATGTGCATGAAATCTTTTTTGCGTATGTTAATTTATGGAAAGAAAAACATTTTCCCCACTGTTGCCTTTGTTTCTTTCTGCTCAGGTTTTAATCTAAACTGTCAGTTGAAATAATTCAAACACACACCCCATTTTAATACAAAGCCTCAGATCCTATTTAGATAATCAGACAACAGAAATTTTCTGTCAAAAAGTAAATGTTTCCAACACACAGCACCCAGCCAGTGCTGTCACTTCAGAGCCAACAACTGGTAAAAGAAATTTGTTGATAACTTTTTAAAACAAACTACTTCAAGGAGACTCTGTGTGCTCATGTGCACTTTGTTTCACTGAAGAGTCCCGATCAGCAGTTCACTTTGGACTTTACATCACAAACATGCATCATGGAAAACAAAGCAAATCGTTTGATTAGTCCGGCCATATTTAGTTTTAACATCACTGACTGAACACAGCCGAAGTTGCACAACCTGATGGAGGAGGCAGCATCAAACTGCAGGAAAGGCAAATAAATTGCATGATTGTTGTTAGTCACAATGTGCAGTGTCCATATACAGACTGTAATTAATGGCAGGACTCGGTAATTTTGAGCAACATCAAAGCTCATGCTGTTGCACAAAACCTTTTAACTGTATACGAATGAAAAACAATTGCTGTTATTCTTGGCTTAGCTTTTTAGTGCACTGAGAAAAGAAGAAAGCAAGAAAGAAAACTAAGGATTTTTTGTATACAGCACAGGCCTAATGAGTAATTAATTTAGGGAATATAATTTCGGTTTAGGCTGTTTAGTCTAATTGGCCTAAATGTGAAGTATTACTCTGGACAAAACGTACAAATATGCTTTTTAACTTGATGTGACTGAGCACTGCCTGGAAACCATCTCAGTAATAAATTAACTTAAGACTATGGAAAACAAAATGGAAAAGTTTCTTTTCTTAAATGAACTACATAACTACATACTTACTTTTTAGGATCATAAAAATCCATTGCTCTTTTGACCTTGTTGTAAGCAGCAACCTTAAATGGTACAATCTCAAGGGTGATGAGGCCTGGAGCCATGGTGAGCACCTTGGCTCCGTGAGTGGGCTCGTACAGGTCCTTTCCTGTGGCAGGGTGGGGCATGCCTGCAGGGTCGCGGCCCACAATGTAGAAATTAGCACCGGCCACCATTCGTGCTCTGCAATGCCACTGAACCTGTGGACAAGGAGTAAAAACAAAAAAGTAAAGCTGTGAAACAAACATTGCGCCATTTGTGTAGGATTTATGAAGACACACATCAAGTCTTTATGGCTATGTTTGCGAGTGTGCAAGCCTGTACTAAAGCAGTACAAGCATTCACTCACTTCCTGGAGTGAAAACAGGACAGCAACCTCCTTGCAAGTAGTTGCAACAACCAACTGGTAGCCCAGAGATGGAAGGGGAAAACCCTCAACCTCTGAGCACTTTCAGCCATAAGTCACAGGAAGACTGGAGGCAACGTGTCTCCAAATGGTCACGATCTGACTAACTGCAACCACTCTCCGACAGGTTGAAGGTTTGTAAATAAGTGCCGTCTACGCTTGCCAACACTTTGCAATCAATCCAAGTCAGTCAGCACCAATGTATGCAACTTATCTGTGATAAGTCTCTTTGCAATAGGGAACTAGTTGCCAACTGGTTGCATTCTGGATAGATTCTTTTATAAAAGGAAGTCTGCTGAGTACCTTTTTACAGATGCATAAAAAAGTAAAAATAACACTTTTACCATTTTCACCTTTTAACAGACAAACTCCACATAATTTTCTCATTATCAGTAACTGCAAAATCTGCACATTATCCCTTGAAAATTAATATTACATTAGGTTTGTGTCCCTGTAGTTTGTACAGTTAGATAAGACTCTGCTTACGGCAGGCTTTTAGTTGAGATAAAGAATATTCTGCAAATGGTAATAACGGCGATGACATTTTTTCTCTGTGGAAAACCGGGGCAGAGAAATTATACTCAGGCTGGGGCGGTGCATATTTTTCAAAAATCTCTCATTCAGAATTGGAAACTGATTAAATTCACAGGCTGACATCCACCATCCTGCAATCTGCTCTCAATAATTTGTACCATAGCTTTCTGATTATCATAAGCAAATGATTAAAAGATTCTCAGCTACGATCAGTCACACACAGAGGTTTGTGTATAGCGTGGAAACAGAGTGTCTGAAGACAACTGTAAATTTCCTTTCCTGCTATTTTTCACTCTCAAAAATTTGCAAAGAAATTATGCAACAGCCCACTTCCCTGTGTACCTGTTGTTATTATTCAGTGCTGCAGCAACACTGTTGTTCTCTGTCACTTTTGAAGTGAACCTGATGCCTTGTTTGAAGAAACCTCAAACATGCAACTGCAAATACAACATTCTTGATAATCATTACCTCAGTTGGCCCTGCATACATCATTGGTGAGGGGAAAATAGCAACAATGGTAGATTCTGGGTTCAGGACGCCCTCTTCTAACACAGCAGCATGCTGCTTCATTCTCCAAGGCAGTGGCACATCATCATCTTTGGTCCAACCTCCCAGTGGGTGGAGCAGCAGAACGGGCCGGCGGTAGCCTCGCTCGATCAGACGCTTGTGGGTGTCCTGCATCAGGAGAGCATGCCCGTTGTGGACAGGATTGCGAAGCTGAAAGGCAAATACAGCATCTAAACAGAGAGAAAGGAGAAGACAAGTTTGTTAAACGGCACCCAAACACATCTGAGCAAGACAAACAAAAGGCCTCAGTACACACAGAAATCATCTAGCTGCTAACATGCTTAAACTCTGAAACCACAAATGGTCTGAGTCTTAATGATGAAGTGCTGAATCACACCGTAGCCTATTCTCCTGTGACCTTCCTACTGTGATTCCCTTATTTACCAAATAAATAAACAACTGAGTAGACTGAAGGCAGTAGACAGCTCAAAGTTTTCCTCTCCTTTTAAAAGAAAGGAAAAACAAAAGGTGGCTGTTCATAAATACTGGGACATTATCTTCATTCTCTTTGGTTCCAAGTTTCATCACTGGATTAATTTAGGTCTGACAAAAAAATAACCAACAGAAATTGTTTGATACCTGCATTCATTTCTTTAAACTTCTGTTTGAGCTCAGTGGGTGTCAGTCGGTACTGGTCTAGGCCGTCATTCCAACAGATCCTGTCCAGAGCCTGCAGGTCACCACCAACCAGCCAGTCGCCGCTTTCCATCACCATCTGAAATAGAAGCCACACTGATGATGAGAGTGAATACAACACAAACATTAGCCAGATTTAAGACACTGTGCTCTTTAAAAGTCTCACAGTGCTGGAACCAGGCCAATGGGAATTCTAATAAACCCCTAAGTTATTACCCAGTTGCAACGGGACACAACGGAATAAATCAAAGTCTTGGTGTGTTGTTAAACAGCCAACAAAACTCTGGTGTGCCTTCTCTTCTGCATTGGTTAATTTCAATAACAGACAAAATCAGATTGCATTCCACAATGAAACCTGGGGATGAGCTCATGACCACAGTGCAGAGAAATTTTCCCCTCATGAGATTCATCCAACAATGTCACCAAAGTGCTGAGGAAGGATCCAGGCAAAGGCTGCTATTGTTTCAGGCAATATCTTCCGCTTGCTTCCTGTGGCACTTTTGAGACTGTAGCTCGAGTTACTGAAAACACCGGCCTGTCCGACGTTAACATGATACAAAGTGACAAATTTCAGGTCAAGCAGCAAAAAGCAGCACAACTCCAGCATTTAAACTGTGACTCAAAATAGTACCCCAAAATAAAAAAATAAATAAATTTTAAAAAACGTCATTTGAGAGTTGATTTTAAAAATGACTAAATCAGTCCATCTATGCCATTTGGCTGACATGTAATTTATCATGTGAATACTCTTTGATATCCATACTTTACAAATAGACTGAGTCCAGTTTAAGCTGGCAAGAGGAGAGGTGGTGTCTATGTGAAGTGATCAATAACCACTTGGCCTCCTGTGCTACACAAAACTTTCAGGATCATGTTGTGATTTGTTTCCACAAACCATTTCATCCAACGTGTCTGCTGCTCCATTCAATTCAAATCAATTCAATTTTATTTATACAGCACCAAATCACAGTCGCCTCAAGGTGCTCACCTGATAAAAGCTTTGAAAGAAGCTTTACAGCCTTATTTGTAGAAAAGCATAGACAAATCACAATCGATTTTAACAACAGAAGTGAACAGAAAACAAAACGTCTACGTGGCTACACAAAGCAGGCCTGAATCTGCACTATTTACCCATTATAATTTCCCCATGACTTCACTTGTGAAAGGGGGGCCTAGCCAAATAAACCACACCATAGCTTCCGGTGCCAGAGATTTCATGTCTGAGGGAAAGACAGGTAAACAGGAAAATGTGGATTCACTTCATGTTATGTGGAGCACAAAACAGACAGGATCAGAATGTTGTAGCCATGACTGTGTTGACAGAGTGGCTCTGGTGC
>VUQJ01031755.1:3734-26976 GCA_015108635.1 Andinoacara biseriatus | reverse complement strand
CTTTCAGAATGCAACACTTAAACCTGGCACAATGGATGGAGTTTTTAAGCTTTGGTTAGATAAGGGCATAGCTGTTATTAAGGATCTATACATTAGTAATCATTTTGCCTCCTTTATGCAGCGCCAATCAAAATTTGGACTCCCCTCTAGCCATTTTTTCAGATATTTGCAAGTTCATAACTTTGTCGGACAGCATTTCCCCCACTTTATAAAAGTACCTGAGCAGCACAGCTTTTATGAGCTTATAAAAAAGCCCCCTACCTCTAAACAGTTAATCTCTCAGTTCGTCAGCCTTTTCAGTACATCCCCTTCCTCTATTCATATAAAAGATGCCTGGTCTTCTGACATACTCCGTGAAAATTCAGACAAGCTTTGGAATAAGAGTCTGTCAAGAATCAAAACCTGTGCCACCAACTCTAGACTGCAACTTGTCCATCGGTTGCACTTTTCTAAAACCAAACTTAACAAGCTGTTTCCATCTGTCTCTCCATTTTGTGACAAATGTAAATCAGATGATGGGACTCTGGGCCACCTTTTCTGTTCTTGCCCTAAACTTATGGACTTTTTGTGCAAGATATTCCAATTTTACAATAATGCTTATGGCAGACATCTTACTCCTGACAACCATCTGATTATTCTGGGTTGCAGATTTATTTTTTTATTTTTTTATCCTACTTTAACAGTATACTCACAGGCTGACAGACTGTTTTGCCTATTTGGTTTTTGTTTGTTTTTATTTATTTATTTTTTCTTATTTGCTTTTGTGTGTGTGTGTGGTTGTTGTTTGCTGATTGTATTGTTTTTTTTCTTGTTTTACATTTTTTTTCTTTGCATCTGTTTCATCTGTTTAATTGTGTGAAATTAGAAATAAAGTATTAAAAAAAATCTTTGTGGCAAAGACACAAGGTGCTGGAAACGTCCTCAGAGATTTTGGTCCATGTTGACACGATGACATCACACAGTTGCTGCAGATTTGTCTGCTGAATGCCGATGATATAAATCATTCACTCTATCACATCCTAGACGTGCTCTATTGGATTGCGATCTGGTGAGTGTGGAGCCCATTTGAGTCCAGTGAACTCACTGTCATATTCATCAAACCAGTTTGAGATGATTTCAACAGGGCAAAAAGGGGTGCCACCCACGACTGGCAACATGGACCTATTAAAGTGGCCGATGAGTGTAAGTAACTTGGTAGCATACAAATGTCAGAGTTCTATGCGGTGATGTCTCTATGTTTTACATATTACATAATTTTATTTCTGGAGGGCATTTTTTAAAGGATTACATTTTTAGAGCATGAAATACAAGGCAGGATGGATCCATGCTTTCATGCTTGTGCCAGATTCCAACCCTGCTGTCCTGCTACAGTCATGATCTCCTGTTGTGTAATTGTGGTCAGCCTGTATGAATTGTAGCCTGGTACCTGGCGTCATCTTCCACTGCTGCTGCCGATCTGCTTCAAGGTTCAACAGAGATGCTCTTCTGCATAACTTGGTTGTAACTCCACCTTGGTTGTAACCAAGGTTATTTGAGTTACTGTTGCCTTCCTGTAAGCTTAAAGGAGTCTGCCCTTTCTCCTCTGACATCAACAAGGAAAAATATTTTACTCTTTTTTCTCACCTTTCGAGAGATGGATATGTGGGAAAATCCCAGTAGAGCAGCAGCTTCTAAAATACTCAGACCACACTGTAAAAAAATTTTATTTAACAGAATTTATTTTATAAATGTTACAGAATTTTCCTGTTATTTTGAAATATGTCATATATCAATAAAATCACCAAAAAAGAGTGAATTAACATGTCGAATGTAAAATAACTTGAAAAAAATGACTTGTGAATAAATGTGTATTTTTTTATTTTTCCCTACAACTCCATTATTTTTCCACACAAAAGGACTGTAAAAATACACTCACAAGAGTAACATAATTTCATTGTCATTTCAATTTCATGAATTTTTCACGTTTATTTTCAAGATAAAACTGTTAAATTCTAGTTTACTGATGTAAATACATATGTGAAATTTGATGCATTGCGTGCAATAATAAGACAAAAAATGTCTGTAATTTCACACGTATTTGTTCCTTAAATAACAAGATGTGTTGTGTCATCATGGAAGGTTTCACCAGAAAAGTTGTGGGGGAAAAAATGCATAATTTTCTTCCACTTATCCGTGGCCAGAGAAGCCCAGACCTCTCTCCCCATCTACCTCCTCCAGCTCATCTGGGGGAACACCGAGGCCTTCTCAGGCCAGCCGAGAGATATTATCTCTCCAGCATGTCCTGGGTCTGCCTCGGGGCCTCCCTCTGGTAGCACTTCACCCACGAGGCATCCTCATCAGCTGCCCGAACCTCCTCAACTGGCTTCTTTCAATGTGGGGGAGTAGCGGCTCTACTCTGAGCATTTACTGGTCGATTTATGTCTCTACCCTCACCTATGGTCATGAGCTCTGGGTTGTGACCAAAAGCTTGTGACCATAGGTCATGCCTCCTGGGTGCCTCTTGGCATATTATTCTTGTTCCAGGCATGTCCTACTGGAAAGAGGCTCAGGGGCAGTCCCAAGTCCCAAGGAGAGATTATATCTTTTGACTGGCCTGGGAACGCTTCTGTGTCCCCCCAGATGAGCTGGTGGTGGTAGTCGGGGAGAGAGAGGTCTGGACTTCTCTGCTCGGGCTGCTGCCCCCGTGACCTGGTGGAAGAAAATGTATGTATGGAGTACATAACATCTGCAAGTACTATCTCTGGAGAGATAAAGTGTGGCATAATTGTTTAAACACTAAAGCAACTCATTAGTAAAGAGCATTGTGGGGGAAGCAGTTATACTTTAATTATTTCCTCTTTTTTCAGCACCTCTCTCATCATTTAACAGATTGGAAAACAACATATATGTATAGTTATAGTTATAGGTTATATGGTCGTCTGTGCTTGATTTTTGCAGCAATAACTATGAATTATGTATTTGTAAGATTGCGTACAACATATATTATTTAACAATACATTAGAATTTAGATATTATTTCTACCTGCAGTTTCATTGCATGTCAATATATCATGAAAGCATTTTCACAGAGTGGAAGCTGGGAACAATCCGTCATCATCCATGTCAGTCACTTCAGCGTGTAGAAACACAATTACGCACATGGCAACATCAACAAATAATTCATGACACTTTAATGTACTGTAAAGAATTCAAACTGGCTTCAAGTGGTTTAACTTCACAATGAATTGAATGCTTGACACAATTTGTGGGTATGGAGAGCGAGCTGAAACTCGGCTACGCCACTGCAGCTTAACTTTTCTTATATTTTTCAAATAGACCATGCACTGATAAACACAGCCCTCCCCATGTTCAACCTCATGGTACTTTCTCTGAATATAAACAATACATGAGTCATCGATGCCATTTTATCCACCGCAGTGCTTAACGTTTCATCTTTTCAGTTCAAAGGCAAACAAAGATTGCTTTGCGATACTCATTTTTTGGTCAGTGAACATCAAAGGTTATTTACTTATAAGTAGCAGAGAACCTGCTTGAGATTGTTAAACCGTCGTTCCGATCCTGCATACCAGGAAAACGTATGAGTAAACTGCGTAGTTGCGCCTTCTGTTTACATCAGGCCTTCATTCATCAAGCGTCTGTTTGAAAAAATGTGCTTTGTTTCTTGTCGTAATGTGCAAGCGAGCTCCATTTCTTGAAAGAGGCGATACAAATGAAAACGCATCCTGCAGTATAGCTTATGGTAATATATGCTAATTTAAACCACCATTTTCTTTCTTAAATCAGGTTTAGAGGGATTGTTACAAGGAAAGCAATGCCACCAAATTACCACTGTGGGAAAAATATTCTTTGCTCACTTTTCAGCTGAAAAACAGGAAACAGCTATTTCTGGAGCTCATTACTCTCCATTAACTTATTATGGGAATTGACCATAGCTCCGTCACAGAGCCAGTCTCACCAGGTTGGCTTTTTTCCTTTTGGTGGCGAGGCACTCGGTCTTGTGGTTCCTGCTTTAGTTAATTTGGATATTGTGCAGTAGAAATCAATGATGAAGGCGACACACACCAGCGCACTGACTGAGCCTCCTCGGGGGAGACCCTCTCTTCCCTTCAGGCAACAATGAGTCCAACAAGAGAGAACTGGAGTTTAGCTCTTGACATAAAAGCACACACATAGCATGCAGAGACACACAGTTTCCATCTCAGTTGTAGCATTTGGGAAGATGAAAAAAGCATATCTACTACATGAGAACAACAAGAACTCAATTTCAAGCATTATTTCTGACTGGATGTGTCCGTATGAATGTGTGTGCGTGTGTGAGTCATTCATTGGCAAGGTTTTCTTTGCTGACCACTTACAAACGCTTTATAGCAGGTTGTTTGGTATCCTCTCTGTAGTCATTTCATACTTGAAAAGCACACTGAGGGCTCAGGTGTGTTTGTCCTGGCAATAAATAAAATAGTGTAACTGCTGACTGTTGCCTCTGTTACGGTCTGAAGCATCTCAGCTTTGGATGAAGGGAATGAGTACCTGACACTGCGGAGGAGAAGAAAAATGTGAAAATTAAGTTATGAATATTTAAGCTCAGGTGCGTGCGTGTGTGTGTGTGTGTGTGTGTGTGTGTGTGTGTGTGTGTGTGTTTCAGTGACAAAGCAGTCAATATGCTAAAGCTTGTGTGTGTAGAGACGATAATTACAGTGAAGATGTACCTGTCAGTACAGGTGTAAGCAAAGAAATGTCGCAGTCAGGTTGTCTTGTTTTGTTTTGTTCTTTTCAGATTGTAGTGACTCCACTTTTTGAGGCTTTAAAGATCAAAGTAACCATTTACACTCACTGCAAAGGTCCTGTCGCCATTCATCAGCTGCACAAAAAAACAAAACACACCTCTCATTCAGAGTGCCACATTATGTAAGCAGTAGCACTGCCAGTGAGTGTAGGAATAGGTCAGCCACCAGGGAAGCTGAAACAACTATGGACTTGTTTGCTTTAAGCGGTAGCCCAATCCGATGTGAATGGTTAAAGAAATGTCCCCGCACTTCTGCCACAGACAGATTATGATTACAGTGGTGCGATGCAAATAATCAGAAAGCAAGGGAAGCTAGCCAGATGGCCATAAATTATTGTGTGTTACAAATGATTATTTCTCGGAGAGGGGAATGCTGCACCAGCTTTCTGTTTGTTGGCCTCTACATAGTTCTTTTAGGGGGCTACAGCCAGTCGGTGTAGCAGTGTAACAAATTAATGACTAGCAATTTGTACATAGCCAAGAACATGCAGTCTTTTAGTCTGATCCAAATGGACAGTAATGTGGCGTGTTGGTCAGTGTTGTCAATAATGAGAGAGGGCAAAATCTTTTCAAAAGTGAAAAAGTTAGAACATCTCACCCACAATAACCCCAAACCCTGCATTAACCGAATCTTAAGATGTCTTCTACAGACTACTGCCTAAACTCAGTGTGCAGGAACTGACTCAAAAGGACACTTTGTAATTTGGAGACTAGTGGTTTTTGACACCTTGGGAAATAGAGCGGAATGGTAACACTGGCTCTGTGGCTGTATACACATTTATCGAATACAGGTGAAAAAAACAAAATACATTGGTGGGTCCCGAGATAAACTTTTCTCATTGCTTGTAAGCAACTGAAGCAACTGTAAGAGTACAGGATACCAGTGATTGACAGGGTAGCAGTTACCTAGGCAACCAGAGCCTGGCATGTCCACTAACAACCAACCGTCAGCTTCAAAGCGATGCTCAATGAGAGGATCAGTCCCTGTGTGGATGCAGCTTTAGTATTCCATCAAATAACAAAGAAGATACATTCATCCTTTTTTTTTTCTTTTTTTCACAAAGTAAATAAATACATTTTAGAAATACATTTTCTGTGAATTCTGTGAAAACTTTTACAGCAATCACATTATGAGCTGCCAGTACTTCAGTTATGTTTGTAGTTAAGCCCAGCGAGCGATGTTGACAGGTTTCCTTGTTTAACGACATCATTTCTATGCATTTCTTTAAAAACAGCAGCAGACTGATTGAATGAGGACAAAGTGACACGTCTCACTGAAACTGACCTTATTTTTCTAAACACATCTCAGGCTTTTAATCATGACTTTCATAAATGGAAGGTTCACTAAGCGCTCATATTTTCACACTTTACTTAAACGTCACACACAAAAAAAATGGAAGTGTACTCAGAGGTGACCCGCCAGCTAAAGTGAGTTTGACACCACAATCGGATCTGATTTTTCAAGCATGCCAGTCTGCCAGCTGATCCAAAATCACCACAATAAGTTGCAACAGATGGAACTGCTTTCCACATTTACATTTTTTTTTTTGTATCTATTACCTTATGACTGCCCTGCATCATTAAGAAAGAAAAACACATTCACATTCACACACAAAAGGCTCTAGAAAAGAAAAAAAGATTAAATTTAAATTGTGCCAGACAAACATTATTATCAATATTATCCTAAATTTAGCAGCATAATTTGTCTGTTTGTTTGGCTAAATTACATTTGCAAAAACAATGACCACCTGCTGGTCCGGTCACATCTCTAGTGCCTTATTAACGCCGTTTTTTTGGCAATGATTTGACTGATGAAAGCCAGAGCAGGATTTTATGTGACTTTATATGCTTATTTCTTGACTAAGTATTAAATTGTGTTTCTGAGTTTTCGAGCCTCTTCTTGCCTCCTGAGGCCTCTTTACCGTCCTGTCAGGATTATCACCCAGCTGAGTCATTCAAGGTTTGATGAAGTTCCCTTTAAATCTGGTGCCTCGGCTGTCTCCCTCGGTATCAGTACTTCTGTTTCAGAGTTGCTTTTTCCAGAGCAGTAAATCAATATCACAGCAGCATTTGCCCTTGTGTGAGAGTGAATGTGAAGATTTTTTTTTAAACACACAAAAACAACTTAAATCAACAGAGGCAACAGAGCCAATGTATGATTGACAGCAGTCCATATCTACTAACCCAGGGCAACTGAGCGTGCACTGCTGCTGAACCTCAAATAACAAAGCTCAGCTCTAAAATGGGAGTATACGAGGAAAGCGTGGTTATTTGTGTCCTTATTTTTAAAACACGTTGTTTCTGTGGTACTGCCCTCTTGTTAAGAAAACTGGGGTGAATACTGCTGAAAAACAGTCATGCTACATGTGAAAATGTATTTGGTGCAGCTGAACACTGTGCACAGGATTATAGCAGTGGATTTTAAGCCAAAGGGATTTCTTTTAATGAACCGTAAACAATGTAAACTAAATTGTTTCAGTATAGTTGATTGGAATAAGTACTTTATGAATTTTTGGAGAAGGTTATTAGGAGTTCCACTGTCTTTGTAGATCTACAGAAAGCATACGGTGCCAAGTGAGGAAATGTGGTACTGCATGAAATCAGGAATGGCAGAGAAATATGTGAGGGTGCTGCAGAACATGCATGAGGACATGTGAGAAAGTGGTGAGGTGTGTGGTAGGAGTGACAGATGGGTTCAAGGTGGAGGTGGGATTACATCAGGGATCAGCTCTGAGCCCCTTCTTGTTTGCAGTGGTGATGGACAGGCTGACAAATGAGGTCAGTCAGGAGTCTCCACGGACTATGATGTTGGTATATGACATTGTGATCTGTAGTGAGAGGAGGGAGAAGTTGGAAGAGACCCTGTAGAGGTGGAGGTATGCTCTTAAGAGAAGAGGAATGAATGTCAGTAGGAACAAGACAGGATACATGTGTGAGAATGAGAGAGACAGGTGTATCAGTGAAGATGTAAGGAGCAAAGATGGTGACAGTAGATGAGTTTAAATACCTGGGGTCAACCATCTAAAGCAACAGGATGGAGTGGGTGGAGACGAGTCTCAGGAGTGATTTATGGCAGAAGGATAGCAGCAAAAGTGAAAGGGATGATTTGAAAGATGGTAGTGAGACCCGCTATGATGTTTGGTTTGAAGATGGTGGCACTGACAAAACGACAGGAGGTGAAGCTGGAGGCGGCAGAGATGAAGATAAGATTGTCACTAGGAGTGGCCAGAATGGACAGGATTATAAATGAGTATATCAGAAGGACAGCTCGGGCTGAACAGTTTGGAGATAAAGTGAGAGAGGCGAGGCTGAAGAGGCTGAGGAGGAGCCACATATCGGTGGTGTTGATACCAACGTTGCCATTTGTATCAGACTTCATTTGTTTTTCTACTCTAAGTTCATTGCATTCAGTACATAAAACATTTGCGTTCTTGTTTCATAAAAAAGTAGACATGTCTGTGCAAACACCGCTCCTCTCATCCAAGCACACTTTGCTCCACCTCCTCCACCCTGCTCTGCTGTGTTTCGGTATGCTGTGGTCATGTGACAGCTGTGCTGAGCAGACACATGTAGGCTGCAGTGAGAAGAGGCACATCCTGTGGAGATCTTTTATATAAAGACTCAAAAAGCTTGGAAAAAGAGAACTTTTTTCACAGAACGAGCAGCAAAAGTGAGGTGGTGGGAAGTCCCTGACAGACCCAGGCCCTGGCCACAGAGACCACTAGGAGAGTCCTTCCAGAAAGGCAAAGATATCCAGGTAGCTCATATAGTGGTGAAAGTCATGTTTCAGTCGTGATTCACATCAGATCTTCAGCATTGGTTCATGTTCATTTTTAAAATGTTACTGGTCATCATAGTTGGTACTTTACCTACATAAGTTGATTTGTTGAAAGCATCTGTATCAGTACTTCTTATCGAATCAATAGCAAATTTTGCAGTATCACATACCTCTTGCCATGTTTAAGGCTGTGTGAGTAGTGGAATAATTTGTGGACCCAAATGCAGGATACTGGAGACAGGAGACAGAAAGCTGATTAATTGTTCAGGACATAAATAAAGTGATTCTAAATTGTCCATAGGTGTGAATGTGAGTGTGAATGGCTGTCTGTCTCTCTGTGTTAGCCCTGTGACAGGCTGACAACCTGTCCAAGGTGCACCCTGCCTCTTGCCCCATGGCAGCTGTGCAACCCTGAATTAGATAATAAAATTTAATTTTATTAGAAAACACCTTTCAATACACCCAAGGACACTTTGCAGAGGTTACACAGTACAGTACAGTGAAATGTTTTTGTACCTGTAGCCAATAAAAATGGGGAAAAAAATCAAGACAAAAACAAAAAGAGAATGAGAAAGAAGCACAGAATAATAAATTAAATAGCCAAATGAACTAAAGTGAGTAGGCTATCTTGAACAGGTAAGCTTTGAGTCATGATTTGTAGACAGGAAGAGAGTCAATATTGCAGATGTCTGGTGGGACATAGTTCCATAGTTGAGGAGTAGAGTGCAAGAAAGCTCTGGTCCCCATGGTGCTGAAGCGGGAGGATGGAAGAGGAAGAACGAGGAAGCAGGAGAAGAAGGTGCTGTGAAGAAGATCGAATAGATAAGGAGGGGCTAGGTTGTGGATGGCCTTGAATTTTGAAATGAATAATGGATTTAACTGGAAGCCAGTGGAGTTGCTGTAGGACTGGGGTGATGTGGAGAAATGAGGGGGTTTGGATAATGATGCAAGCAACTAAATGTTAAACCATTTGAAGCTTCTGGAGGGATTTGAGAGGGAAGCCAAATTGAAGAGAATTACAAAAATCAATAGAGGAGGCAACAAGACTGTGAACAAGGATGGAGGTGGTCAGCAGGGACAGGGTGGGCGGAGACGATTATGCAGTCCAAATAATATTACTGATATGAGAGTGAAAAGATAAAGTGCTGTCAAGGATGACATCCAGGGTGGGAGAGTTCTGATGGGGGTGGGGGTGGGCAACATAGTTGCTGATGAACAGTCGAGTAAAAACGAGTGGGAAACGAGTCAGGGAGTTGAAGAATGTTATAAGCAGAAGAAAATGGATGGATGGATGGATGGATGATACGTGACTAGGAGCGCACAGCTATATGCTCAGTTTCTGAGTCGGGGCAGGCAAGACTGGCTGAACGTTTCACTAGTCCAAGGAACAGAGAATTCCAGAGAAACAAAGTTGTCCTGAGCGCCAACATTTTGTCAAGGAACTGAGGCAACCTCCAGTCCCTTAAATAACCTGCACGTGATGAGTTAATCGGATGCAGAAATCAAATAAACTGGAGACTCATGGGCAGCTCAAACACCACCACCTGTGACTGACTAAGAGAGATGTTAGACATAAACATAAACTCAGCTCCGTTGACCTGACACATCATGACACCTCCAGTAGCCAGTGCAATGATCCAGGACCTAGAAAGTAGGAGGCACCCAGTCAACATGACTATCAAACTAGCCCTTCACTCCACTTTATACAATATTCATGTATTTGCTGGCTTAAACTGAAGTTGGACAGGTTATGGTAAAGGTTCCACCAGTTCTATCTTGTGAACGAAAGTCTAACCTTTGTTATGCAATGTACATTTTCCTTATGAATTTAATTTTGGCTCTGCTTATATTTACTCAGTCATTTTACACTCTACTGATTAAAAAACCTGTTCTAAAAAGGTTTGATGGTGGAGAGGCATGCTGGGAAATATATTACTTGTATTTCCTGACCTTGCTCTCTGTCTTACCTGAACCTGATGTCACCTATGCAACCTTTTGTTTTTCTGGGAGTGTCTTATAGGCCATTTTGTTTAAATAATGTTCAGTAAGACAAAGCAACAAATTGGTGCTCAAAAGCGGAAGAAGAGAAGAGAGCAGGACGGGTAAGCCACCAGGATTTTGGATTGGTGCTGTCAATGACTGAGTGCAAGGCTGGTCCACTAGAAATAAGGACTAAGGAATTCTATAAATGAGAGTGAAAAGTGAAATAGTCAAAAAGGTCACAAAAAGCAACTCATCATGCCGCAATCTAAAGAAACAGCTGAGAAACAAAGTCAGTGACATCATTCTGGAAAGGGTTACAAATGTCACAATCCTGGGTCTGCTGACCTCAAACACTTTGGTTTAGAGCCTTGGCTCCTATTTATATTAAGTTGTTGTTTTATTGTGGTTTTGCAAAAGTGGGTTTTGTTTTCCTTTAAGAGATTCTTTTATTGGTATGTCTGGTTTTTGATGAGTTATGGGTTATGCTCCTAGTTTTAGTGTATTTGTATACTCAGGGCTTCTTAGTTTAACTAACTGAGTTTTGTTCCAGGTTAGTTACGTTTTGTTTCCCTGCTTCCTGTATCAAGTCTGCATTCTTGTCTCCATGCCTACCTGTTTCCTGTGTGCTGTCTTCAGTTTTGCTTCCCTTGTCTCAAAAGTATCATGTGCACCTGCCCTCTCCAGCTTGGACTGAGAGTTGTAAGTTCTCTTGCTATGATCCCTAGTTTGTTTCCTTATATAAAAATTTCAGGGTTCTTATCAGGTTCTGTTCATGAGTTTAGTTATATTATGTTCCCCTGATCTCTGTGTATTCCTGTCTCCCTTGTATTTCCATGTCTGGTTGAGTTCTAGTCTCGTCTCACTCCATTGTGTCGCTGGTGTCTTGTCACTCATGTTATGTTCATGCATGTGTTTAGATTCTGTCTTCAGTGTACCTGCCTCCCTGTCTCATATTAAGTCCACATCTGTTTCTATGACTACTTGTCTCCTCTTTGACTTTGCTAGGCTCTCATTTTGCGTTCTTCATGTTCAGTTTCCTCCTGTCCTTAATTATTCCCAGCTGTGTCTCCACCTGTTCCTGATCCTCTCGTTATCCTTCGTTGTATTTAAGCCCTGCGTTTTCCTGTGTTCTTTGTTGCGTTATGCATTTTGTGTGTTGTGCGATGTTCCTGTCACCCCTTTTGTATTTTGAATTAGCTTCATTAAAGTAACCTCTCGGTCACGTCTGTGTCCTGAGCACTGCGTTTTCGGTCTGAGCCTGTCTGCATTCACCACACATGACAATTTTGCCAAGAATACTTCTCAGTTAATAAAATTAATTTTGACTTCCAAATCTCCTTTATTAGGCTATGGGGAAATGTCAGGCTTGAAGACACTGAGTACCCTTCTCAACTATAATGTTGGGAATAAACATCAGCACCAAGAGTGCACTGACTGGTAGTAACTTGAGTTACTATTTTTCTTATCCAGCTATGTGCTCCTGTGATGATCAAATTACAAATTTGATCATTTTCCACACTGGTACTGTTATATCTTTTATGTTCTTCACAGTGGTTCAATACTGTAGTAGTATACACATTTGCTTAACAAATGAAAGATCACCAGTTTGATCCTGAGAGGGGACAGGAATCCCTTTGGGGTTGTGTCAGGAAGGACATCCACTTTAAAAGAAAAAAAAATAATTCACACATGTAGAGGTGCCTGCTCTGGTGACCCCTTGTATATAAGGGAGCAACTGAAAGTATAACTTATGTCCCACTTTTGTCTTCTCCTAATTCCCATTCCTTTCTTGTACCTACAGTCCCAGAAGCATGCACCCTCCTCCACCATTTTCCCTCCTTTTTTGGTGCGCTCAGGTGGACAAGTCCATTTTTTTCCTGAGTCTGCTCGGGGGCAGCTCTCTGAACCAGCCGCAGGCTGTATCTCCTGCAGCACACCCAAAGCCCATCTCCTCATCATGCCTGCCTTGTATTTAGGAGCCAGCTCAGCCACTCTTTCCTTGCCAGATTGTACAGCTACTCAATGATGACATGAGGCTTTAGTTAGTAAAGATTGTTGTTTATTGAATGTGCATTTACTTATTTTATTGTGTCCTTTCCTTGTTTTCCCTCAGTGTGCTCGTGGACTTCCTTGGCTCATTTGCCTTGCTCACGGGTTTCTGTAATTAGAGACTGAAAAATGTGAATCATGACAATTTCACCCTTGGACTTTATGATCTCTGGATTTCAGCAGCTCACATTTTGTTAAATAATTCAACGTCCTGTTTCCTACATTTAGATCTTGAAACTGCGTCTCTGCAGGCCAATTCGCACCTCACTTCCACCCTGTACTCGTACTCTCTCTGTTGTCACTGAAGCCTCCTCTATTGTGGTCTTACTGCTGCTGGTCCTGACTTTGTGTATACCAGAACAAATAAAAACTGTTTTCTCCAAGTAAAATGGGTTGCAAAGTATCTTTGTGCAGAAAATTCTTCATCCGTGTGTGGTTGCAGGGTAAATTTGAGGAGGGACAGATGAGTGTAACCTTATAAAACACTCTTCAAAAATTAACTGAAGCAACAATTTTATGGCTCTATCAATGTTTAATTCCCTCTAATGGTTGTTAACTTTATTTTTGTGTGTGTGTGTGTGTGTGTGTATTTATTTTAGAAAATTTAACAGCAGGACAGATTCTCTGTAAACAAACTCATCAATGGAAAAAGGGGGAATTTGGGGGTTTGCAATTTATAAGCTGTTTTTAACAGGAGCCTCACCATTATTCTTATTATTTCACAGCAGTTGAAGTTTACTATTCCTGTGTATTTTGTGTGCAGCACACCCCTCTGGGTATGTTGTAAGAAATGACCCTTGTCTTACTGCCAAAAAAGGGAATATGAGGATGGTGATGACGGAGGAAAAATAACGAGAAACAGGCTATTGTTAGCTTGACTTCTAACACTGGTACAGCAATGACGCAAGGAGCAAGGAAATAACAAGAACAGAAGGTGAGGAAGAAAGGTAGGAAAAGACAGAGAAAACTCAAAGAGAAAACACAAACTGGTGAAAGGATGTGGAGGAGAGATCTGAGAGGACCGAACAGGGCGGACAACTGAAGAAATGAAAGCAATCATGAGATGAAGTACCTCATTGTGAGTCCTCAGGATGTCTGAAAATGTAGAATCAAACTGAGTTTGTAAGTGCCCATCACATCCTTGTGAGTTTCAGGAATCAGATGACAATTCAAAGGAGAGATATCTACCATGAAACCAAAGCCCCTGCAATTTTAACAGGCATTTTACATGACAAGTATTTGGCTGTTAAGTACATGCATATTTTATGGATACTATGTCAAATATGGCACCATAATCATTTGGAGGGAAGTGCACAGCATGCTTACTGAAATCGTGTGATGGAGGAAATTGTTGAAAATTGGTGTGTAATTGGCATTTAAACCAGTAGGATCAGTAACAGAAAAGTATAATGTTTGCTAATGTATGGAAATCTATCTCAAACGGTTGGACCCTGGTAAGCTTCCAGAACAGCATCTGTGCTCCTCGACATGTATGCTTCAGGTCTCTGAAATGCCGTTTGTGGGAGGAAAAAAGAGAATTAATAAAAAAAAAATGTCTTCATTTGGTGTTTTGGTGATGGTGTTGGAGAACATACACAACACCTTTTTCATTTCTGTGATTTGATGCCTTAAAGAGCCATGACCAATGACTCGCATCAGCTTCATTTTAAATCTATTTATATGGTGCCACTTCACAAGAGTAGTTGTCTCAAGGTTTTATATTGTAATGTAAAGACCCTAAAATATTAGAGAGAATGTGATGATTGCCTGAGAGCAACCACTTGGTGACGGTGGGAAGGAAGAACCCCCCCCCCCCCTTAAACAGGAAGATACTTCCATTAGAATCAGGTCAGGGAGGAGTACCCATCTAATGTGACTGGATAGGGCCAGACGAGGAAAGAGAAGAGAAGAAAATAGAGTATAGGTGTTAATAACATACAACAGCAGTATATAAATGCATTAGGAGTAAAAAAAAAAAGAATACAGAAGAATATTTAATGCATCTTGGGAAGTCCTCCAGCAGCCTGAGCATATAGCAGCATAGCTAAATAATGGAACCAGGTCACTTGATCCAGAAATAACTATAAACTTCATCAAAAAAGGAAAGTTTGAAGCCTAATCTTAAATATAGAGTCTGTCTCCTGAACCCAAACTGGCAGCTGGTTCCACAGAGAGGGCTGATGAGATGTGTTGCTTGCCACCAGGCAGGGAAGGAAACTGCTTGGGGCCACAGGCCAGTGGGGGTCCCCAAGGGCAGACAAACTTTAAATTACAGCAGTGGCAAAAGGCACAGTTTGCAGGGATGGTAGAGAGAGTCCCGAGCTTCCTGATATTTTTCTTTTAAATAAACCTCATTACAACAATGAAGCCACTAAGTGAAAATGAAGGAGTCATTTCTTTTGTTTACCTTGAAGTTTAACATCAGTTAACTTAGCTAGCAGAGTAGACTGATGTGTGCCGCTCCGCTGGCCATGATGTGAGTGAGTCCAATGGTCCAGTTTTTTTTGCTAGAGTCAGATTTGTAACATAATGGTGATAAACTCTGGTTGGGCCCCCTGTGAATTTTTGCTTAGGGCACTCAACAGACTGTAGAATTACCATTGGGTCTGATAGCCTTAGCCTTTGTCTCTCATTCTGCTTTTGGGAAACAAAACACAGGGAAGCATCTGTTCTGTTGGGATAATATATCGCTATGAGGTCTTTAAGACTGCCAAACTCACGAAATGATTTTGCAACCCTTGATTGTTCTCTTGGTGATGATCAGCACTGGGGTCATTACTGAATGAACATATTGTTGCACATTACTCGCTACTTTAAAAAAATGCAGTACATTGAAAATTTGTTACACTTGTTTGTGTTACACCATAACATGTCCTAAAATGCATTATCAAATAATTAACAGTTAACAGTAAAAACTTTAGGCTACAGTCCCGCACCATATGTGCTGAAGATCAGGCTCTGTTGTTGGGCTGGGGTCAGCATCAGTCTGGGTTCTTGGCTTGCTTTGTGTCTGCATGCTGATGTTTGTTGTATTAGCAGTTTCTGTCCTAGACACAGTTTAAACTTTACCATCACGCTCTTGTCCTCTTGACCAATAAAAATCTCAGTTACTAACTCATGAGATGTGAGGCTTGTTAAAGAGTGTCAGGATTTTGCTGGGGGTGCCCATACTTTATTTGCGTTAAAGGTGGAACTCAACAGAGGAAGTTAGCAGACAGCAATAAAATAGCATTAACCTAAACCTCAATGTAACCAAAGCATTCACCAAAGTGGTTTAAGTTTGTAAAAATCTGTTACTGAACTTTTCTCCAATGATTGACAAGTAAAATTAGGCTGTCCAACTTGTTCTACTATCAGTAATCAGATATGCAGCGGAGCGATTTTACATTTGTGATGAGACTGTCCATGAATGGCTCCCTTCTTTAACATCTTCGTCATTCGTTTGATAGAGGAACAAGTCCTTCTGATAGTTCCAAATTCATTAAGAATTAATCAAGCCTGAGGGAACAAGAAAACACTGGAGAAGGATCCTGGAACTTTTATCTGTCTATTTCAGGCTTCCCCACATTTACCATGTCCCTGTTAGCTGATGACAGTTTAAACAATCCTCAGACTAAAGTTCTTCTGAGAACAACTCTGCTGCAGTTCTTTGAGATGTGTGCAAAAGCTGGAATGTTCCTGCCTCACTTACAGGTAACCACACGCAAACTATTTAGCTTTTTTTTTTTAAATAAAATAAAATAAAAGACTAAATGCACACAGTGTAGTACACATGCCCTCTATTAACACTGCAAAACCATGAGAGAGAAAAAGGTAGATGAAAGTAAAGGGAGATGGGGAGATGAAAGACACTTTCACAGCATAATGGCATTAAGATTTTCTAAGGTACGTGAAACCTAAGCCAAAGACATAAATAGGATGGTTTCAATGCAGCCTGATGCCTTGAGTGTTCTACCCCTTCGCTGTGAGGACAAGAGTGTGATTAGCAGCTTGATGTCACAGGAGTGCAAGCTATTCACCACCTCTGTCTTACACACAACTGGAAGCAGCCTTAGGGTAGATTTGATTTTGCTGTGCGTTTGATTTTGTGATTGTGTGATGATGTTTGTGTTCATGTTTTTATTTCTTTAACTTTTAAAGCTGTTTTAAAACTCTGTTCATTATTCGAGTAGACGTGGACTGCTTAAACAGGCAGTTGGGGGTCTAAAACTATCCTGTTATTAAATACTAACACTGATCCTGTATTCTGTACTGTAATTGATTGCAGTGCAGTCAGTATTATAATGACAAGAATAATTTTCTTAAGTGACAGCTCACTAGAATTGCAAAGACATATTTTGGTCTTTTTTTTAAGAGAAATGTAAGTGATATCTAAACATGCAGATGGTTTTGGTTTAATTAATCTACACTGTGAGATATGTGCCACCACTTTAAAAAAAAAAGCAGAATTGAATTCCTTTCCCACGTTTATGTAAAAAACCTGTGAAAATGCTGACAGTATGTCTGTTCAGTGCTGAAGCAAAAATGAGCTTCTCAGAACGTTCTGTTCAGACTGGGTGAATTAACTCACAATAATCCTCATGCTTAGAGAGAAAATACATTTTGTGCTTCAGATGAACTGACCTTTTAACGTGGTATAACTTTCAAATATCCGATGAACGTGAAGAGTTACATGAGGATTAAATTATTCAGTCTATTTTGAGGTTTTTATTATCTGCTCTGTGTACACCATGTCTCAGTTTCCCTGGAAATCCTCAGCATATTCGCACACATGAAAAACTGCAGCAACTTGTGTCACAGCTGCAGAATGAGACTGGCTGCTTTTAAGGAAATTACGCAACAGATAAAAAAAACAAAAAACCCTAAAGAATGGCACTTTACTGACGGAAAATGCCGAAATCCAGCTTTCTTTAAACAAAAAAATCTTGAAAACCTGCTTTGTTAACATTTCAGTGAATAATTCCTCTACGGCCACTTCTGGCTGCAGGGCAGCTTTTTTATTCTAAGGTGTGAAATTTGCTGAAACACTTAGACACTGCTAAATATGCAGGGACTGATAAACTTAAAAAACTTCAGTGGTTGTGCAATTAAAATACTTTTACATGCCATTAATATTCTGAATATCAGTCTAGTTTTACTTCAGCTACACTAAAAATTGTTTGTGATATTTTGCTCCCCCTGGAAATATATTTATTTATTTATTTATTTTTAATGGAGTGTCTTTCTGTGTGTGCCCTGCAATAGACTGGCTACTTGTCCAGGATGTACTCCACATTTCACCCCCCACGATCCTGAAAAGGATAAGCAGAAGGAAAAGATGGATGGATGGATGGATGTTTTTTTTCCAACACTGAAAAATACAGCAGCTGTGCATTTAGCTAGTAAGGTCCAAACTGCACAAATACAATTAGGTGATATTTGTTGCAGTTTCAGAAGTTGCATCTCAAAATTCCCCACCACTTAAGAAAATTGCTGCATTTATGCACGTTCCTCTTCTGTAGAGCTAGCTAGATGCAGGAGTCCCACAACTTTATTGACATCTGCACCATGAACGTGTGATGAGAAGGAAAAAAAGGATATACTGACATGTAAAGGGGACTGTGGGGTAACATTGCTTTCTTATTACTGAACAAGCATCTCCATGCTGTCAGCTGAAAGCATGGAGCACACAAAAAATGTATTCACTAGACAGAATTGTGCATTAATGTTCCTATCAGATTTAATTACTCATTATTTGCAGGTTCCATTCCAGATCATTCCAGCCCACCTTAACTTCTGGTTGTCCAAAAATTACATATGAGAAAGACGCATGCGTGCTATGTGTACATGCCGACAGTCTCACTCAGTTTCCTCATCAAATGGCATGCCCCAAGGATCAGTACTGGGATCTTTGTTTTGTTTCTTTTTAAATTCTCTTGGCCAATACACACTCACCAACCTCTTTTTTAGGAACATCTGTTCATTAATGCAAATATCTAATCAGCCAATCACATGACAACAACAAAATGCATTTAGACTTATAGACAGCTTTTAAAGATCTCTGTCATTCAGTACACATATAGGCTCTTAGGCATAATTTTTCCTTGCACATCCTGGCCAGTCAGTCCTTTTTAGGCTCTAGTAGATCAAGCACTGTTTTATTCAGTCATTATATTAAATTAATATTAAATTATATTCACATATAAAGCCATTCTTTGGTTACAGCCAAAAATGTGTGTAGAGCAATGCCCTTTACAAAAGTTCACATTTAATAATACTTCCCAAGATTCAGACTGAATTGGGTAAAAGAGCTTTAATGTACGTTGCTCATTCTTCCTGAAGTCATTTGCAACTTGATTTAACATTGCAAAACAGACATTAATGGTAACATTTTTCAGTGAAGATTTGTCTCACAGTCTGTGTATAATACAGTTTGTTCCCACATTGCCTGTGAGCACAAAATACAATCGAAACCATTAGCAAAAACAAAGAAAAGCAACTACACAAAAAACTCATCACACTTTACCTCCTGCTGGGTTATTGTCTTAGGCAGATGATAGAAATGGTTGTGACTATGCTATGACTTGCATTTAATGGAAAACTCCATAATTTATCCTTCTTAATGACAACTCGTTTTCTAACCCAGGGCCAGATTAGACTCACGCTGTTGCCCTACACTGATCGGTCCATAGCTGCTGCCGCCACATGCCTTAAAAAATGTGAACTTGGTGGTGCGAATACTAGTCCTGGGTCCAATGCGCTCTGGATAACATGGAGAGACTTCTACGCATAGAAAGAAAGAGTGTATAGCAGGTCAGTTTATCCACAAAGCAAAGAATAACTTTTCCCAAGGATTATTCTACAATGTCAGCTGAAAACTGTAACTCGGAAGCGGTGTGTGTCTTTATACTGCCTGCAGGACAAAAGGAAGCAGTTCCTCACTGCTGATACATCAGATAATCTGCAGCTTTCATAGGCTGGTCATATCAGTTGTTTCATCCTCTGTGTCGCCCACCAAAGAGTAGGTTTGTGGTGTTTTGCTCCTGTGCTGACCAGCATAACAGAAAGCAGCTTTCCCCATAGTAATGATGTCTCTCTTATCAGCTGGCAGACTATATACTCTATCCCCTGAATGCCTCCTCAGAGGCAGCACATCTATTTCAACAGGACTGATTCCTAAAGGTAATGTTCCAGCTTTCTCATTTAGAGAGTATCTCCGTGTTGCTAGGAAGTCTACTTTTTGGATAGTGTGCTGGAGGTTGTGCAGCTGGCAGGGTAATAAGGAGCTGTCACATGCGCTGGGACTAGACCGACACCAGTCTGACATGCTGTGGTCAGAACCTGCTCGGCTGTCTGAACTGTCTCTGACCTTCTGCCCCAGTCCCTGGCCTCTCGCCAAGTTCAAGAGCCTCGGTATTGTAACCATGGATGCAGATGCTGCCACAGCAGCAGCCATGGGGTGGCGCTCAGCAGAGGACACTTTGCTGTCTGTAATCCCTGCTGTAGGAGCCGCCACTGTAGCTGAGCTGGAGAATGATGAGGAGTTGAAAAGAGCTGCAACCTTTTGGTAGTATCGTGTCCGTATGACCTTTGCTGAGCGGTACAGATCTCCAATGAAACAGTAACAGATTGGGTTAAGGCTGGAGTTTGTCAGGCCTAGCCACTGGGCAAACGGTCTTGTCTGCAGAAGCCAAGATGATGGCCTTTGTTCGCAGTCAATCCAAAGGTCAGCCAAGTAGAGCGGCAGCCAGGACACTGCAAATAGAAGCACTAGACACACCACCATCTTGGCAATCTTCTGACGCATCTTAAGCCGTGAAGTGTGAAGAGCTTGACTTCGAGGATCAAGATCAGCAAAAGTGGATTTCTTTCCTCCCCAAAGCCGCCTGCCAGTAAGGAATCCTATGGTGAGGTTAAAGGTCACTGGCAAACAGTAGAGCATCACAAACAGCAGCACATTGTATCTGGAAAAGATAAATGAGACGGTAATTTAATTCCCTTCTGAACCTCTCAAATGTGTAATGTTATTTGTAATAGATGGTTATTTATACTAGCGTTGGTCTACAAGGTGAAACTCAAAATTTGACTTTTTGCATTGCATTGACACCAACCATACTCAGCTATCGGTAATGTGAATGACGTTTTTATTACAGCAACAACTCTTTGAAGTTAAATCCATAGCAGTGCAAGTATAATTATCAGGAACGCAAAGGATCCCTCTGAAAACTGTACAACTTGCTCCTGTTTTCACAGACACAACACACAGATCAATACTGCAAGATTATAACCAGCAGCAGTCTTAGATCTGAAAACTGAGCTTAATGGTATTACTGGATAATCATCACCATCACCAGATGAAAAGAGGATGGCATCTTTCAAGCATCATCAGTGCTGAATTTGTTGGTCTGACTCCTCAGGCAGGTCTGAATGACAAGTGGTTCCCTATATATGAATATAGGACTCCTGGCAGAGGACAGCGTACTTCTGAACCAGCATGGACAAAGAAACCGTTTTGCTTCACCTCACATTGCCTCACATTACAAATCACTCACAAACACAAGACAAAGGTGACGGTACCCTGAACAGCCAATAGGAGAGCTTGGAGGATCTGTGACGCCCTCCTCCAATCTGACGTGCTCAATTAAACATTCCTGGTGGCAGAACTGGAGGATAAAAGAAAAAAACCCACAAGCGATGGCCATCCCTACAGAAGCATGGCCTAACAGCGCTCTGGCTTGAGTCTTTGTGTCAGGACCCTCAAGCGCCATTTCCATTTCTGTCGATCATGGCTGACCTGTGTTTGAATCTTGCAATACAAACTAGGTCATTAAACTCTGGTACGATCTGTTGTCTGTTAGATTACTTACCCCTGTTTGAGACGATGCTGAGGCCACTCCTCCTGACAAACCAAGATGGTGAAAGTCTCGAAGCTGATCTCTCGACGGCGATTCATCACAGCAATAGGAGCGCACATCATCGAGGACACTGTCCACACTACAGCAACAGTTGCCAAGATCCGGCGACGGGTAAACATTGTGCGAGCTCGCAGCGGCGATCGAACGCTGTAGTAACGATTGACGCTGATCACCGTCAGTGTTAACACGCTTGCCGACACCGAGACGGCCTGCGTGAAGGGCACCGCTCGACACAAAAGGTCACCGTAGACCCAGGCGGTGTAGATCTGGCTTCCCAGAGTGATGGGCATGCACACACACACCACAGCCAGGTCACACACTGCCAAGTTCACCAGGAGACTGCGTGTAGCACTCACACCAGCTAGCTGCCGACTGCGCTGGCTGGTGAGGACTCGAAGGGACATTAAATTCCCGATGAATCCCAAAATGAATGATAGACAGTACATGATGGTTAAAGCAATGGTGCTGGGCTCATGGAGGGTCCAGAGCAGCATACTCTCCAGGTCTGCCAAATCATTAGAGGAAAAGTTGGAAAAGGATAAATCAAAGGAGGAGTACGGTGGTTGCCTAATGCTGGAGGAAGAGGTGGTGGACAATAAAGGGAAGGCGATGAGGGAGGAGTACGGAACAGAGGAGGGCAGCAGAGAGGGCAGAGGCTCTGAGGGGGAGATGAAAGTGGAGGGCAGATTTAGAGCACTGTGGAAGGTGTAACTGTGGTTGAGTTTTTCCCGAGAGCCATCATGCTGCAGCTGTGAGGTGAAGGTGGGCTGAACTGAGCTCCAGTCCGACAGTTGGCCGCGGGAAGGATCCATGCTGATTCCCAGTGGAAGCAGCAGAGAAGTGTGGAAATCTCTCAGCTGGATGGCTTACTGCATGGATTTAGTTTGTTCCTCGTTAAAATCCATCCTGACATATGACGAAGAAAAAGCCAGAAATATATGTTATTATTAAAATCCAGAAGGGAGAGATATCCTCATCCAAAATGTCCCATCAGGTTCCACTCTCTTGCCTTGAGCTCTGCAGGTCCATCTGAAGCAGGTGGATAAAAATCTCTTTAGAGGAATGAAAACCTTGGTTCCCCATCTTATGCCACATCCTATGAGTCAGCTGGAGTCATGACGCTGTTCAGCACTGGTCCCAGTGCGGTTCTTATGTAACGTATGGTACATTCATTCCTCTAGGGAGTGGCTGTCTGAACCTGATAATCCACCACCAGACATTAATAGTCTTTATCACCTTCAAGGAAGGGAAACCTCATACAAACCTCCCCCTTCTGCCTCACTCTCTCGTCCTCCTCGCACCTGTAGTCCATCATACTGATGCAGTCCCATCTGTTTAGAGAAACCGAGCAGATATCAGAGGCTGTTTTCACCTGTAGCTGTTTTAACAGCTCTGTAGAGCCAGCATCAGCAAATCACACATTCCTGGACAGAAAAACCACTGACACACATTTAATGAACAAAGTAAGTAACTGAGTATTTACTGTTATGTTTTAGTAACAAAGACATGGTTAAGAGCAAAGCAGAATTTCTTACTTTCCTAAAGTGTCCCTTGAACCATATATTAACCTCCCTTTGCAGGTTTTTACATAGATTTTCATTTCTATTTGAGCTATGAACAAAGAGAGGCAGTCCACGTCACCATCACAATCTAATGTTACAGTATAGAAACTAAACCAACCACTTCTTTTAAAAGACATTATCTAGACCATAAGTGGTTAAAAGGTAAAAAAAAAAAAAAAAAAATTAGGTGATGG